>JAUTXW010001314.1:2580000-2772500 GCA_030620095.1 Kuschelorhynchus macadamiae
ACAACTAATTAAAAATAAAGCAAATTATGTCAAGATTTTGATTTTGCGAAAAATTATCCTAAACTTTAACTTTCTAAAAATCACACTAATATTGAGTGTCAATTTTGAACACCCCTAATTTTCTAAATTATTAAATCAGTTTCTATGTAAAATGGCTTAGTCGAGCAAAATGTCCCAATGGCGGCATGTCTGCAGAATATTTTCTTGATTCTTCTGGGAAACACTATTAAGGATATCTATTTTTTTTATAATTGACCTATTAATTTTTTTAATTGTTCCAAAGAAGAATGTGAGCACTAAAAATATTATAAATTAAAAGGAATTAGAATTTGTACATATTTGAACACATCTTGCAGTAAACATTAAAATTTCCCCTAAATCAAAACGGTGTTTTTTGTAAAAAAATATAAAGATTAACCAAATACTAAACGTTAGGTTAGGTTAGGTTTAGAAATTATACGAGAAAATAACGAGTCTAAAAAAAGATAATATCGAAAGAAAAATCATACAAAATAATATATATTTTTTAAGTTATATGTATTGGAAGCAATCGTGGGCAGATTACTTTACTTGCTGAGATACGTAACTTTATTTTAAATAATTGTTTTAGTCAATTTAAAATAAATTTCTTTATTCATAATAAGAAAAAGGTATAATATCAGTTTTTTAAAAGTTGCTGTTAATCTTTACTAATTTCAATTATAACATATACTATAACATAATTATAAAAGAAAGGCTATTCATACCAGCAGCTACCCCTCTATATTAAGCATATGTTCATATGTTAACAATTTGTTCTGACTATCCCATATTTTTTATACAAAAGCAATAAGTAAAATATTTCAGTTCTGAATATTGGTTATAATATTTCTATCCCAAAATTGAGGCTTAGTAACAATAATTTATCATTTTATGTTTTCCAACGAAATTTTACATAAGAATGTTATAATTATTTTCAATCAATTATTACTTCTAATGGAATAGCTACCTCCAATTTTGGCTTTAGTTTTTGTAACTATTAATACTATAAATAACTATTACCTCTCCCAGTTTCAACATGGTATCATCTACAGCTTCTTCACTAATTCCAGTTTCCTTATATGTGGTGTTAAAAGCATCTAAAGCATTCTTATAGGCTTCCCAGACATGAGTATTAGTATGTGTTCCTTTCAGTTGTTCTAAACAGTTTTGTACATTATGTAATGCATTAGCTTTCTTTTCTAGTTGTTTTTCTAGCTGATGTTTTTTCACTAGGCAGCTTTTAGCCTGAAATATCATGATACAATAATTTATAATAATAAACTATCCTACTTCTTACAATACTGAATCATGGTTCAATATAGGTCATATCCTATAAAAGAAAATGGAAATCTATCCGAAAATAATATAAATTCCTTTATTTAAACAATGGACAAGTCAATTCAATATAAGGTCGAGGACACAATTTCCATTGTGAAAGTGTCAAGTTTTATTTATTTACTACAGATTTAATTGACTAACAGAGCTTTGTCACATGATTGAAAATAATAAATTACCATGTTATTTTTCTATTTCATGGCCTGCTGCATTGTTTTGCAATGACAATGCACTGAGTTAATAAAGGATATGGGCCAAAGATATGAGGTTAAGATTGTTTCATTTAAAATCAATTGTTAAGTCTTATGATTAAAAGTGGTTAATTAGTAGCTATCAGACTGTTTAAAAAATTGTTTCAATATAGAATATACCTATATAATAGGGCTTATGGTTTATACATCGTTATAAACCCTCAAAATGTTTGATTGTTTTATTTTGAAATAAGAATTTCTAAAAAAAAAGCTATTGCTATTTATGCTATTGGTTATTTATCATTTCTTAGGGAACAAAAATTACAACTAAAAGTGAATGATTCAATCTCAGATATTTATATCAATGCTGGGGCACCTCAAACTACCATCAAGGTCACAGATGATCAAGATGATGCATCTGTTGCTAACTCCGCAAGCGCACAACATTGTATAATTTAGCAGATAGAGAGTGTGTAAGGAGGAAATTAACAGTTTTTCTAACCAACTAAACTAAAACTATAATTTATTTCTATAAGACAAATCTAAAAGCTGATATATAGACAAGTGCATCTGTTCTGAAGTTTCTCGGATCTTACTTGGATTCACAGTGGAAACCTGAAATTGACCATGCTTGCTCGAAGCTAACAAGTAAGGCAGATTGTCCCTTTACGTACAATTTTGACTGTATATTGTGCATTGGTTTACCCCCACTTGTCCTACAATCTTACAATCTGAGGGCAAGCAAGATTCAAATATATATAAGATCTTTACCTGCCAAAAAGTTATATGCGGGCTGAATCCACAGGAAACTTCCAGGAAACTATTTAAAGAAAAAACAATTCCCACCCTATGATCTATATTTATTTCGAAATAGCCCCGGCTCAGTGCCCAGTATGTACATAAAAATCAAACCAAATTGAAAAGAAATCTAGAAAACCATAACTGCCTAATAAGGTACAGAAACTAACTGACAATACCAAAACACTAAATAGAAAAAAAAATAAATATAAAGAAAGCTACTACAATAAAAAAATTCAGAAATATTGTGACAAAGTATCTCCATCATCTATAGTTGCAAGGATTTCACAGACTCTGGAATGAATACCTAACTAAACCACCTGTGTCATGTTTCGTACAGTGTATTATCACAGTCTCCAATTTTTTTGTTCCATTCTTATCTGCCTATTTATCATCTATAAATATTTTATTTATTTATCTTTAGTTTAATTTTTGTTACTTCTCTAATGTCAGTGTTCTGATCTATTAAAGATGAAATAAAAAAATTGATTCTGAATTTGTAATTATCCTAAAATTGTATGATGAAACTTATTCCGTGCTATATTTTCATGAAGGAACTAAGTATATTGAACAAATACCCAAAATTATTGATTGTTATTTTAAAACTTTTAAGTTGAAACTACCATTTGAAGGTACTACCATTTGAAGGTACTTACCATCTGTCTATGTTTTCTTTTTAAATGGATCTTGGCTTCTTCAATGCAGGTCTCAATTCCATCTTCTAGTGTTTCTACATGTTTGGCAATTAATTTTTCATTTTGTTCTAATGTATGAATGCCTACATCTATATCTGTAATAGGTTCAGCAGGGTGTTTATCGCCGATTTTAATTAACAAAGTGTCCATTTCATTACTTAAATTATGACTTGATAAAGCCTTAACAGAAATTTTTTGCTGGTTTTCTAAGTAATGTAGTAATAATTTTAAGTTTTCTAGATTTGGTGTATCTTTATCTAAAATTGAGAGCAATTCCTTAAGACTCAGCACTTTATTTCTGAATTTATCTGGCAATGATGACAAAAACTTCTCACTCATATTTTTTACAACTTCCAAGTGAACATACTGACCGTTAGTAGTAGGAAATATTCTTTTCTTCATAGTGTTATAAGACCAACTCAAAGGCCGTTTTATAACAATATCAGTTAACCAACCACTCCAAGAATGGGAAGTTTTCTTTAGAAAAACTTCCATTACCTCGACTTCATGATTTCTTATCATATCAGAAATTACTTCACTAAGGCATGGAGGAGGTCTTCCATGTCTAACAAATATATCGTTTAATGAGGCTAAACTGAACGAAAATATATTGTTTGTCTCACAATATACTTTTATTATAGATTTCCAGGTTACCACTTTATCATCCCAATCTTTAGGATTAACACTTCTGTTTCTTAGTGGTGCAAATAAAACATTAAGACGGTTTTGATCTTTTAAGCACTGTGGAGTTTTATCTTCAGGTATATTAAACATTTTTGAAAACGCTCCACCACCAAATAAATTCTTGATTTGTTAGAAGAACAGAATACCTTTAAAATATTATGATGATATTATTATGACATTATGACATTTATATATATCTTTGGTTAGGGCTACTAATAAATCTACCTATATTTTTTTCATTAGATGCACAATTTCCCTACACTTTACTTCTTAAGTTGAAACCCCATCCAAAGTGATAATTCTCAAATATATCTTAATTTTAGGTAATTCTGTATGTTTAAAGAAAAACCCACAATATTTAACAAATTTGGGTAATTTTTTACTACGGCTCTTTCACGCCTATTTTCGTGATTTTTTTAATACATTTTTTCAGGTCGTTGATTACGAATCCGAAGTCAAATCGAGTCGAAAACGTTTCGTTTCCGAGTTATCCTTCCTCAAGGATTCAAAATTCACTTCGTAATGAATTTCCCTTCTGTCTTTAGCAATGTCCTTTCTTTTAGCATAAATTTGCTGGAAGTGGTATTAAACTGTGCAATTATTAGAAAAAATCTAGTTTATTGTAGTTTTATTAATAAAAGCCAGAATAGTGGAACAATTAAATCACCGTTTCATGGTCTATGGTTTTTACACCACACCAACGTCAACTGTTAGTTTTTCTTGAGGTTGGTACTACAGAAAATTACATAATTTTAATTTGAAAACGTAAGTTTCTGACAAATGAAAATGCAGGAAAGCGTCTACTTTTTAAATTGTAATTGGATTACGAGTCCAAAATTAATTATTTCGGTCACGTACCGTTTTTGAGTTATTCATCTTCAAAGTTCGTAAACATCCTAAAACCAATTTTTCTTTTTTTTGAAAATTCGTTACCTAGTTCTGTATAAAAATGCAAACAATTAAACATATGTAAAATGAATTATCTTTTTCAACTAAAAAATTAAAAAGGCCAAAAAAACTGCGGTATTTGATTTTTTTTGAACAAGAAAATTTTCATCTTTTCATTCATGTTGGCATCTTGACGTCATGAAAAACCATCGAGATACAACTTTAAAGGGAATCATTAGTTTAGAAAAATTAATTATGAACACTGGTTACATACATAAGTAGATCATCGTTAAAGCCCTAACGGAAAAGGCGAACAATAACGAAGTTCATCATTGGCGGAAGTCTAACATTCCGAATGTCAGGCTGCTGTCAGTGATGCATTTCCCAGTTGGTTATGTTGACCGCTTTTTGTATTGGAGCTTTATTGATGATGTTTACGACATCCAACCTGGTTCTAATCCGGTACCAATTACATAGTCCCTACGCGCATATCTATATTTGAAAATTAGTTATAGGCTTGGCAACGCTGGATTGGAGTAAGCTATTTACCGAATAAAGACAATAACACAACTTTGTACCAACATTAAGAACCTGATGCTCAATGACGTAGTGTAAAAAACGGAAATCCATACAAAAGATAAATTTGTATGAGCGGTATCGTGATTTTTTTAATATCTCTGATATCTGATACAGTTGTTTTTTGATATCAGTGATTTAAAATCGTGACGTGTAACGGCTTCCAAATACGTGTTAAGGATCACGTAAATAAAATAACGCGTTCATATAATATCACTGATACCAGATACCGTAATTGTATTAATATCAATGTTAAAGTGTGCAAATTTGGAAGAGGATTAAGGTGTTGTGCGACATATCGATAAATTCTGCAAATAAAAAATTGCATAATATTAAGTATAAAAAAGTATATATTTTTTAATTTTAATACCTAGGCTCGCTCAGTCCATACATATCTCTTGATAATAAAATACGAAACTTCATAAAGTAATATAACAGACAATTAACACAAAAATAAAATAAAAATATTTATGAAAAAAAAATTAAACAAACTTCTACTAATGATATAACAAATTAGTATTAATAAGTAAACACCCTAACAACTTGTTAGAGTACTATTAGGGTATAAGAATATGTTCGGTAACAAGCCGCCATTAAAACCCATAATCCCGTTAACGCTATTTTTTCACTTCACTATTTAGAATGATACTCCAAAAACAAAAACTGCTATTAATATCCCAATAAATCACGGAATAATATAAAAATAAATTCATCCATACTATAAGGCACGATATCGTCTGCAGCCCGTATAACTTTTATGAAGGTATTCGAATTTCAACTTTACTGATCAATTAAAATTACGGCAAACAATAGGGCGTGATATCGCCTGCAGCACGTGTAAATCTTATGGGGGTATAGGATTTCCGACTTTAAGCGTGCATTTACTGAAAATAATGTAATAACCGTAACCGTTATAACGTCACGTTTTTTTTCTGTAGTTGGTAGCAGACGTGATCCGTGATTTTAATATGGGGCACAGTGTTGTCAGATTGGGCGCTTTCGCGCAAATTGGGCGTTTTTTAAGAATTATTTGCGCGGAAAAAAATGCAAAAAGCGCAAGGCGCAAATTGGGCGGTTTTCGAGCAATTTGAAATGGCGCTTCCTTCCGTTCGTCAATCTCTAATGGCTATTATTGGTTAACGAAGGGGCAAAACACGCTCACAACGTTGAAGCCGAGCTCCCCGAACGAGCCCAAAATGAGAGACAGATCTCATGCGTCTAAAGCCAATTGAATCAAAAAAGAAGAGTTATTGCATTGTTTGAAGATGGTTTAAAAGTAACCTCACTTTTTTAGCGGGTTTTTAAGAATTTTAAGAGTGTGTTTTTATAGTGGTTTTTATTCGTCTTGTGTTGTCCGTGTCCAGAAACCTTGTCCGTGCCCAGGTCAGGCTGCTGCCTAAAAATGGGTAAATGCGCCAAATATACCAAAAAACATAATAGTGAATGGGAAAAAGAACCTCAATTTAAAGGTATTTATAATAAGAAATAAGTAGTTATTACTAGTTCGTCTTCGTAGTAGATTGTTTTTCTTTTGTGATTAATGGTTGATGGTAGCGCGGATGGTAGTATTGAAATGGTTGTGTTAGCAGTTAAAAACCTAGCTTAAATTCATATTGGGCAATAACAGTCTAAATCGAGACTTAAATGCGAGCCTAAATGCTTTCTTTTACTAATATTTATGTGAAATTGTGGGATTACATTGGGAATAAATTGGTAATTGGTGGTGGTGGTGGTATTTGGTAAAGGTGTTTTCTTGTATCTTAGGTTGGTTGACTAAAAAACAAGAAGGGTCATACTGTATCCTTTGTAAAACAGAAATAAGGTCACACCGTGCTGATCTTATAAGACATTCCAATACAGCAAAACACAAAGTACAAGCCTCAAAAATTAATTCTAATCAGCTTTGTCTTAATAGGTTTGGTAAGTATTTTTTAGTGTTTTTAATGTAATTGTTAATTATTATTGTTATCAAAGTGCCTTCAAAAGACTCACCTACTACTGTTTTTTTACAGGTATTTCCGTTTCAAATGATGCCCTCAAAAGCAAAGAAATAATACTATCAACTTATATAGCCACCCATTCTTCAATACAAAGTGTGGATCACTTAACAGATATATTAAACAGGTTTTCTACAATACATCCAGGGGCAGCTTCGGCTTCCACAGCTACAGAAAATCAAGACATTTTTCATCTGCATAAAACAAAATGTTCGGCAGTCATTCGTAATGTTATTGCTCCGTCCCTATTAAAACAGCTTGTTTCTGATGTAGGGGATATGCGTTATTCTTTAGTAATTGATTAATCTACAGACATCAGCACTGAAAAACTTTTATGCCTCAATATAAAATACTATTCAGTCAAAGATAATGACTTAAAGGTTCAGTTTCTTAGTTTTATCTGTGTTATAAAAACCACAGCCCTAGATTTATATCAAGCTGTGTCTGATTTTTTATTAAAAAATAAATTTAATGTTAAAAAATTGTTAGGTATTGGAACAGATGGGGCGTCCAATATGTGTGGGATTAATAATTCACTTTATACACTATTAAAACAAAATATGGGGATAGAAAAACTAGTTTTGGTAAAATGCATTTGCCATAGCCTTAATTTGTGTTCTTCCAAGGCTGCAGAAATATTTTCAGATGATATAGACTTTATGTTAAAAGAAACTTACAGTTGGTTCAAAAACAGCTCACTAAGAGTTAGTAAATACAAACAAATTTTTGATTTAATTAACATTAATACAAGTAACAAATTTTCTAGATTTACACAGTTATCAACCACCCGCTGGTTATCCAGATACCAAGCTGTTGAAAAAGTTTTGTCCCAGTATATTGAACTACAAACATTTTTTGATATTTATGCAGAAAAGGAAAGGTGCCATAAGGCAAAGATTTTAAGTGACATATATAAAAACAAAAAAAATAAAATATTGCTAACTTTTATTAAGCCTATTTTAAAGCAAGTATATTGTATAAATATTTATTTTCAATCTACTCATGTAGATTTTTATCAGGCATTTACAGATGTAAATACACTTATATGGACACTTGCACAACAAATTTTAAAGCCACAAATTCTAGAACATTTAGAAAACAACATTCAAAACTTAAAAAATTCTATGTCATATGATCAAAGCTATCTTAATATTGATCAAGCAGATTTAGGTTATTATTTCGAACTTGAAATTAAAGACTCCCGTTTAACTGATAAAGAAGCTATTGAAATTAAAAATAAATGTAGAGAATTTCTTAAAGTTCTTATTTTAGAATTGATTAAACGAATGCCAACACATTTAGATCTTTTTAAAAAAATAAGAAATATTAGCCTAAAAATAATTCTTAATCCAATACGACCTAAATTTAATGAGTTGCCAATAGATTTTATACCTAAAGAAAAAATTAATGAAATAGAAACGCAATATAGGCAACTTTTAAATGTCCAGTGGCATGAAATTTTTGAAAATGATATTCCAGAGAATACTTTGGATTTTTGGAAAAAAGTAGTTACATTAAAAAATGCTGGGGGGTCAGTATTATTTGAAGATATTTCCAAGTTTGCCTTTACTCTGTTAAGTTTGCCTACTTCAAATGCGACAGTAGAGCGAAGTTTTTCGCTACTCAATGTGATTAAATGCAAATTGAGGAATAAAATGATGCAAATAAACTCTATAATGATAATAAGATCCTATTTTTATGTTAATAAAATATGCTGTAAAGTGTTTGAACCAACTAAAGAAATGTTTTCGAACTTTAACTCTAATATGTATAAGCCTCAAGTAGAGGAAAATGTAGAGAACGAACACGATTTAGATGCTAATGATGTTAATGAGGTAATTCATTTATGTGACATGGGTAAAACTAAAATTAGACAAAAAAAGAAAAGTTAAAATTTAAATGACTACTTAAATTAGAAAAAAAGAAGAGTTCAAATTTAAATGACTTGCGCTTTTGGGCGCTTTTTCAGAAATAATCTTGCGCCTTGTGTTTTTAAAATCTGGCAACACTGATGGGGCACTCCAACGAACTGTCAGTTGAACAGTGCTGCGACGACGCTTGTCGAAGTAGCAGCTATATCTAACCTCGCTTGCAGAAAACAACCTCTGTGCTAGATACTAACAACCTTTGTCAAAAAATCAACCTTTGGGTAAGTTTGAACCCTTTATTTATTAAAATCACCCTTATCTTATTGACCCCGGGGGGGGGGGGGCGAACCCCCCGATAGTCTTTCTCAAAAACAAATTTTTCAAGTTATAGGTGTTCAAGGTCAGAACCAAACGAATAATGATAACCCAATTCAAATAAAAAACATAACAAAAAACTAGAAGAATCTTCAAAACAACATTCTTTAACTACAACAAATAATGAAATAAAACCAAATTTCCTTCGACTTTATAATGAAAAAGACCCGTCCACTTTTATTATAAATGTAGAGTCTAATAATATCGGAAAACAGAGCCATATCAAAATCGCGAAAGAAATCTTTAATCTGAATCTTAGTGAAGTTCAAAAAATATCAGTTAAAGGCAGAAGTAAGCGAGGAATTCATTTTACGAATTACAAATCAGCCAATAATTTTTTAAGAAATGAAATTTTAGTAGAAAAAGGGTACAAGTTAACCATTCCCTTCAATTTTACCTCATGTAAAGGGGTGATTAAACATGTAGACAATGACCTAGATTTGGATTCAATTAAAGAAGGTTTAAATTCAAACTGTGAGATTCTTAAAACCTTAAGATTAAATAGAAAAGAACTAAACAAAAACTATAACCCCGGAATAAATGATAATATAAATAAAAAGTTCAACTATGTGCCCACTTATTCAATTTTAATAACTTTTGATGGAGTTAAGCTACCCAGATATGTATATTTGTATGGCCTGACCTTCCCAGTAACCCCTTACATCTCCGCAGTAACGCAATGCTACAATTGTTTTTTGTATGGCCATACAAAACAACAATGTAACAACAATAAAAGAAAAAGATGCTACCAGTGTGCTGAATTTGAACATGAAAATCACGTAACACCCTGTATACACACCAAATGTTATTTTTGTAAAAATAACAATCGTCATTCAACCTCGAAAAACTGCCCTGAATACTCGAGACAAAAAGATATCAAAAGATTAATGACATTCGAAAATATATCTTACTACGAAGCTGCCAAATTATGCTCAAAAGACCCTATTATGGCAAATCATCCTTTGGACTTCCCAGAATTACAGAATAATGATAATCGGCCACCAAATCTTATTCCAGTATCCCAGAGAAGATTAGCAACTCAACAAAATCAAAACCAGAACAAAAGAACATACTCCCAAGCCTTACATTCACAGGCCAAGAAGAGAAACATGGAAAACCAAGAAAAACGACAGGGATATGACAGAAAAGCTCATAACACCCAATTAATTCAACCTAATGCGAGATCCAGAAAAGAAATAACTCATCTAAATTTAAGTGTACAACAACCATCACACACATCAAATAACCCTGAACACAGTTCCCAAAGTTCTTCATACCACACCCCCCCCCCCAGTTTAAACATAAACTCCCCACCTACATTTACACCATACCATACAAAGCCTGAAAGTGCCATGCAATTCTTAACTGAATGTTCAAAAATACAATAAGAAACAATTATCGACCAATTAGATACTGAATCTCGCCAAAAGCTTTATGACTCGGTAACCTCCTATTTCGACCAAGAAATGGATGGGGGTTCAGATGTCTAAAAGTTTTTTAATCTAATACTTATTAAAACCCATAAATTATAAAACCCTTTTATTCTAAACAAGTTTATAATGAAACAATTCACGGATAAAATTACTATTTTACAATGGAACTGCCGCAGTATAACAGCTAATCGAACAAACCTACTATCCTTGATTTGGGAGTACAACCCTGATGTCATTCTATTAAATGAAACATGGCTAAAGCCTGAAACTAAATTTTATATAAAGAATTACCGAATTATTAGAAAAGATACAAATGACGTTTTTGGTGGTACAGCAATAGCAATTAAAAATAATATGATATTTACTGAAATAAAGGTTAATATGCAAGCAAATTTAGAATACATTATCATAAAAGTCTCAAATTTAAATATAATTACTATGTATGGCCCTGAACAAACCAATAATTTAAAAACCGACATTGAACACATATTAGAAAAACTTACAGGCAATTTAATCCTCATTGCTGACTTAAATGCCCATCATCAGGATTGGGGCATTAATAAAATTAACAATAATGGTCGACAAATAGAAAAACTCATAGGAGAGAATGATTTGATAATATTAAATGATGGAGCACCAACTAGAATCTCCACATACGACAACTTCAAGAGTCCATTGGACCTAACTATTACCAATTTAGAACTAGCCATAAAGTGCACTTGGCAGGTAGCCACAGATAGAGGATATAGTGATCACTTTCCTACTATTGTCCAAATGAACTCAAAACAAAACATCACAAAATCAGACTTCAAGATTCAGAAATCACAAAGAAAAAACTACACAAAGGCCAACTGGAACAATTATGAAGATTTACTAACACAGAAACTGCAACCCATACCAGAAGATATTTCATATACACAACTTGACGATATAATACAAGAAGTATCATATATTACCATACCACTGACAAAAAAATTCCAAATTAAAACCGGGAACCCATGGTGGGACCAGGAATGTACTAGCAAATTACAGGAAAGAAAAAATGCAACTCAAGAATACATGCAAAACCCTAACGTATCAAACCTAATAAAAATGAAACACTCCATTGCTAAATCTAAAAAATTCTTTAAAAGCAAAAAGAAGAAGAGGTTTAAAGAATTTTGTGAAAACATAAATAGAAATACAGACATTAAAAAAATATGGAACACAATCAACAAATTCTCTGGTAAATATACAAAAAAGAACACAAAACCGCCATCCAACGAGATTAGAAAAGAAATACTAAACCAAATGTCGGTAACCAATATAAACCCAACTATTCAACTTAAACATCCCGAACAATATACACCCTTCATAATTGATGAACTTAACTCTGCCCTTAAAAATAAAAAAGACTCAGCAACTGGGTTAGATCAAATATCATACTCTATGATTAAACATTTACCAATTTTCATTAAACACATATTACTTAATACTTATAATAGAAATTTAGCAGGTAACCCACTACCACAACAATTTAAAAAATACTTGTTAATCCCTATCTGTAAACCTAATAAAGACCCAAGTTTATATAATAATTATAGACCTATCATACTAGCATTTTGTGTCCTTAAAACAATGGAAATCATGATAAAAAATAGGATGGACTGGATACTGGAAAATAAAGGGACATTTTCTCAACTACAGACAGGTTTCAGGAAAAAAATGAGTGTTCACAACAATCTAGCATACCTTACTTCTTATATTAACCTTGGCTTCACACAAAACCTCGCAACCATTGCAGTCTTTTTAGATATAAAAGCTGCCTTCGATAATATAGATATTTACCTCCTATACAACAAACTCACAGGAACCAAAATTCCAGTGGAACTATGTAACCTCACTTTTAAAATTTTGGAAAATAGACAACTTTATATAAAAGACATAAATGATAACCTTTCTCAACCGATAACTGCTACAAGTGGAATTCCACAAGGCTCACCTCTTAGCACTATCCTATTTAACATATACATTAAAGACATATTCAAAATACTCCCTGAAGAAATTAAGATAATGGGCTATGCTGATGATATAGTTGTCTTTACCAAGGGCAAAGACACCACAAGTACAATCAACAAACTGAACCAAGCTTTAATTCAGGTCGACAATTGGCTTAAGGAAAACAAACTATCGCTAGCTCCAAATAAATGCCAAGCAATAATCTTCTCAAAAGGATATAAGAAAACAAATTCTAATAAAATAATGATACAACAGGAAATTATCCCATTCAAAGAGAACATAAAATATTTAGGCATGACCCTAGACACCCATCTGAACTGGAATACTCATATAGATGAGCTATGCGAAAAAGCCAAAAAAGCCATGCAAGTTCTTAGAATCTTCTGTGGAGTATGGTGGGGCTCAGACCCCTTGTCTCTACACTTGGCCTTCAATGGGCTTATTATGTCCCACCTAGACTATGGATCCTTCCTATTTAAACCTATAAGTAAGAATAACATAAAAAAATTGGACAAAATACAATATCAAGGACTTAGACTTATTCTTGGATGTATGCGATCGACCCCCACAAATGCCCTCTTGGCGGAAGCAAATGTATGGGACTTGGAATCCAGAAGAAATCTACTAGGAATCAAATTTATATAAAAAATTATTAACATTAAAAACCATCCATTAATTACAATACTAAAAGCAATTAAAATATATCACCTAGAAAGTGCAGGTTATTGGAGAAGACGAGAGATACCATATTTAGTAAAAGCGGTAGAAGAATTTAACCCATATTTAAGAAAAATAAACAAGAAAGAGATACTACCATGTTATAATATAGAATTTGAAACACAAATAAAACCAATTGATGTAATACATTTAGGAATCAAGAAACAAGATAACCTTATAAATATAGAATTTACCAGAGTTACGCAACAAATATACCTTTATATATACAGATGGGTCTATAATACAAGATCGCACAGGCTATGGAATACATTGTCCAAAAAATAAATATAACTATTCTTCAAGGCTTCCGGGCCACACAGACATTTGCACAGCAGAAATAGTAGCCAACCAAGAGGCTATCTTATATGCACTAAAGAAAAATATAGAAAATACTTTAATTCTTATCGACTCAAAAAGCACCATTGATAAATTAAATAAAACAACTAGACCCGGAGGCGGATGAAATATCTCTTAAAATAAAAAGACTTTTGATAGAAGCAAACCAAAATATAAATATTAAAATAGCATGGATACCAGGGCACTCTAACATTCCGGGGAACAACCAGGCAGATAAGTTAGCCAAAATAGGATGCAATCTCAACATACCTAAAAACATTCCACTAGAAAAATCTCAAAATAATAAAAATAAAATGAAAAAAGAATTCATCAGTAACTGGAAAAGATCTCTAAACACCAAAGGTAAATGGTATGGCCAGATACAGAATGATTTCCCTAACCAGAAAATAATACGACTTAGAACAGGACACTGCTTGATGGCCGAACATTTGTACAGGCTGAGACTACGTGAATCACCCAATTGTGAATGTGGAAGTATAGAAAATTTAAATCATGTCCTTTTTGAATGCCCTATCAACACAATCCCTAACATGGACCTGTATAAACTTTTTATCAAAGAAAAGAATCCTACCCCGACAAAGTCTAGAGATTTCACAAGAAGTCCCCGCACTCCTTTGATGTCCGGATATGCCGCCGTTGGCATTGAACACGTCGAGCGAACGCGGCTTCCGCCGTACCGGGGTCATCAAGTATGAATAGTTTTACTCAGGCGTTATTTTTTATTACAGGGGATGTTTGATAAGAAATACATTATAGGCTAATAGCTTTTAAATACTCACTATTATCTTGCTCTTAATGTTTGTAGTTCTATATTAATTTTTTTCATAATTTATTTCTAATGTCGCTGTAATGTGTGAATTTTTTAATTTAATTTTTTTTTCTGTCTGTTTCTGACCGACTCTTGTGAGGTGCTGGGTTATTTAAAACTGTTAAACACGAGAAATACATATTTTAAAAAATTGTAAATATCTTTTATGCGAAGATCGTTCACTCCACAACATACATGTCCTTATAAAGTAATTTCGGGAAAAACATGAAAAACATTCTACCCGTAGAACCTTGAAATTAAAATTAACGTTGTGAAATGTAGTAAAGGATAAAATGACATTAATATTACACATATCAATAGTTAATAAATAATTATACGCAGAAAACTTGAAAAAATAATTGAACATGTTTTATTTTGTCTGAATGCAGGATGTTTCAAATGCTGCTAATCTAATAATGCTAGAGACTACTCTGAAACTAGAAATACGGCAAATTTATTACTTGTAAAAATTATAAGAAAAAAAAACGTTGGTATGTATACAACAGATTATAAACTATTTGTTCTGCAACTTTACTAAGATAGGACTATGGTTTTGATGGAAATAGAAAGGAAAATCAGTCAAATCAAAAGCGTGTTTAAAAAAATACATATAATCTTACAAATTTTGTAGTATTTTAAGTTTTTGGTTTCCTTTGTCGCCTGATTTGCATTTTAATTCTCTATTTGCGAATTTTAGAGTATAATAAATTCGCACTCTAGCGTATAGTGCTAAAAAATACTTTATTGGAAAGTCTGGGCATGGATGACGGAAGAACGTTATTTTAGAAAATTGCTCATTCAGTTTACATCCTACATTATTTTGCACGCAGTAGGTATTAAACTGAGAAATGAAAACGTCTTCCAAAGATTGTAAAAAATCTAAAAATGTTTTTGGGGGTACTGTTAAACCACCAAATAAATTTTTCTTGCCTTCGTATGCCTTTCGTTCACAAAACTGTGTAGAGCTATCACTCTGAGAAGAATTACAATAATTCTGGCAAGTATCACAAGAATGTTTTAAAAGACATTTCTTTAAAAAGTATCCACCAACATAAACTAGAACATTGCCTTCTTCAGTTGCCAAATTTTGATAATCGTTACTTTCAACCCTTAGAATCGATTGAACATTTATTTCTTGTTTTTCCTGTAAAAACTTTCCCTTTTTTAAAAGATCGGGGGTAATAGCCAACAAAATATCAGAAGCATCCTCTAATGTATTACCACCTTCAGTCGGATCAAAAGATTTTAAGGCAAACATTTTTTTGAAAGCTCTGCAGAACTGAATTGGTGTTGGATTTCTAGCATTTCCACAAGCATTTCTGATTTGACCGAAGTAATTTTCAAGGCAGTCTTGATTCAAGTGTCGAGTTAACAAAAATCGGTAATTCTTTTTATGTAATATTTTCCATAACCCTAAAACTGAAGAAATGGTTAGCTTCCATCCATATATAAACTTGAGAGTATTAGTCACATTTTTGTCATTTCTATCTACAACTTTCAAATTTGAAAAAAGTTCTGTCATTTTATTTAAAAATTCAGTTTGCTCTGAAGTACCCATAAAAGCCTGATAAGTTTCCAAGTTACTCGAATTTAAATCAAATAATTTGTTAATTTTTTCAATAAAATTTGCAGTTTCTCTAGCCTCTTCTGGTAATTTTTTAAAGTCTATATAGGTTTGCATAGCAACTGAAACGGAATGACTGAATACTTGAGCTGCTAGTTTAACCTTCATTTTTTTAAAGTTATTTGGATTGAGGTGTTCATCCGTAAGCCTAGGTGCCAACCTGTACTGCTTAACCTTATCAAGATTATACATGCTCTCTAAAAAGTATTTATCCGTTGACCCTTTTTCTAGGATAAATCTATATGAAAAAAAGTTATTCCTCAAAGACTTGAGCAAATGTGGAACGTCAAATAAATAAAATATTGGTGATTCGTCAACGTAAAAATATGGGTTTTCAGAACTCAGTTTAAGGGAACTTTTCACCAGTTTATAAAAGTTTGGCCCTTGATCGGATGTTACCGCCAAAACATTAAGACCTACCGATTTAAGCTTTCGAATCGACTCGAATATTATTTCTTTTAAATCATCGATGCTTGTGGAATTTTTCGTAAAAAAGTACGCGACAGGTATTTTCCAGTTTTGCGATATTCCTCTGACCATTACCACCAATGCACTGGTAGCAATGTTAGTGGACCTTTTACTGTGTAGATCTTCAAATCCAATTATATTATCTCTGGTAATATTATAAAACAGATTTGATTTAATTGACATCTCGTCAATACACAAAATACAATCTTTAGCCTTTTCGAACATTACTGACACTTTCAACTCGATAATCTTAAAAAGAAACTCATTGAATCCTGAACAAATTTTCCACTTATGTGTAATTCTTTCCAGAGTTGCTTTAGAGGGTAATCTGATAACTTTGGCCAATTTTTTATATGCTTTTGGTCCTAACAAATGCAATGTCAAGGCAAATTGCTTGAACTCATTGGAGTATCTCGCACCTTTTTTTGATTTATCAAGCAGTAATAATTGGTTCCTAATTAACATGGTAGAGTCATTTGAATAATTTTCTTCCAAAAACTTCAATACAGTCGCAAGATCTAAGTCTGACCGACATTTTTTAGAAGACTTAAGGGCATTCTCCATCTCTGTGATTTTCCTTTTTAGACCCTGTTTTCTTGGCGTATTTTGTGACAAGTGTTGCGGAGTTTGACAAGAAGAATCTAAAATTAATAAAAAAAAGTAGAAAAATATGCATATTTTCTTGGTGCCTACATGTTTCACGTAAGCGAGTCATTCACAATTACTTCCTCATTCGAAGGAGAAAAATCAAAAACAGCAACTATCTACTTTTTTACGTTATTTCCAAATAAGGGGTCCAAAAAATCAAAGAAAAGAATCCTACCCCGACAAAGTCTAGAGATTTCACAAGAAGTCCCCGCACTCCTTTGATGTCCGGATATGCCGCCGTTGGCATTGAACACGTCGAGCGAACGCGGCTTCCGCCGTACCGGGGTCATCAAGTATGAATAGTTTTACTCAGGCGTTATTTTTTATTACAGGGGATGTTTGATAAGAAATACATTATAGGCTAATAGCTTTTAAATACTCACTATTATCTTGCTCTTAATGTTTGTAGTTCTATATTAATTTTTTTCATAATTTATTTCTAATGTCGCTGTAATGTGTGAATTTTTTAATTTAATTTTTTTTTCTGTCTGTTTCTGACCGACTCTTGTGAGGTGCTGGGTTATTTAAAACTGTTAAACACGAGAAATACATATTTTAAAAAATTGTAAATATCTTTTATGCGAAGATCGTTCACTCCACAACATACATGTCCTTATAAAGTAATTTCGGGAAAAACATGAAAAACATTCTACCCGTAGAACCTTGAAATTAAAATTAACGTTGTGAAATGTAGTAAAGGATAAAATGACATTAATATTACACATATCAATAGTTAATAAATAATTATACGCAGAAAACTTGAAAAAATAATTGAACATGTTTTATTTTGTCTGAATGCAGGATGTTTCAAATGCTGCTAATCTAATAATGCTAGAGACTACTCTGAAACTAGAAATACGGCAAATTTATTACTTGTAAAAATTATAAGAAAAAAAAACGTTGGTATGTATACAACAGATTATAAACTATTTGTTCTGCAACTTTACTAAGATAGGACTATGGTTTTGATGGAAATAGAAAGGAAAATCAGTCAAATCAAAAGCGTGTTTAAAAAAATACATATAATCTTACAAATTTTGTAGTATTTTAAGTTTTTGGTTTCCTTTGTCGCCTGATTTGCATTTTAATTCTCTATTTGCGAATTTTAGAGTATAATAAATTCGCACTCTAGCGTATAGTGCTAAAAAATACTTTATTGGAAAGTCTGGGCATGGATGACGGAAGAACGTTATTTTAGAAAATTGCTCATTCAGTTTACATCCTACATTATTTTGCACGCAGTAGGTATTAAACTGAGAAATGAAAACGTCTTCCAAAGATTGTAAAAAATCTAAAAATGTTTTTGGGGGTACTGTTAAACCACCAAATAAATTTTTCTTGCCTTCGTATGCCTTTCGTTCACAAAACTGTGTAGAGCTATCACTCTGAGAAGAATTACAATAATTCTGGCAAGTATCACAAGAATGTTTTAAAAGACATTTCTTTAAAAAGTATCCACCAACATAAACTAGAACATTGTCTTCTTCAGTTGCCAAATTTTGATAATCGTTACTTTCAACCCTTAGAATCGATTGAACATTTATTTCTTGTTTTTCCTGTAAAAACTTTCCCTTTTTAAAAGATCGGGGGTAATAGCCAACAAAATATCAGAAGCATCCTCTAATGTATTACCACCTTCAGTCGGATCAAAAGATTTTAAGGCAAACATTTTTTTGAAAGCTCTGCAGAACTGAATTGGTGTTGGATTTCTAGCATTTCCACAAGCATTTCTGATTTGACCGAAGTAATTTTCAAGGCAGTCTTGATTCAAGTGTCGAGTTAACAAAAATCGGTAATTCTTTTTATGTAATATTTTCCATAATCCTAAAACTGAAGAAATGGTTAGCTTCCATCCATATATAAACTTGAGAGTATTAGTCACATTTTTGTCATTTCTATCTACAACTTTCAAATTTGAAAAAAGTTCTGTCATTTTATTTAAAAATTCAGTTTGCTCTGAAGTACCCATAAAAGCCTGATAAGTTTCCAAGTTACTCGAATTTAAATCAAATAATTTGTTAATTTTTTCAATAAAATTTGCAGTTTCTCTAGCCTCTTCTGGTAATTTTTTAAAGTCTATATAGGTTTGCATAGCAACTGAAACGGAATGACTGAATACTTGAGCTGCTAGTTTAACCTTCATTTTTTTAAAGTTATTTGGATTGAGGTGTTCATCCGTAAGCCTAGGTGCCAACCTGTACTGCTTAACCTTATCAAGATTATACATGCTCTCTAAAAAGTATTTATCCGTTGACCCTTTTTCTAGGATAAATCTATATGAAAAAAAGTTATTCCTCAAAGACTTGAGCAAATGTGGAACGTCAAATAAATAAAATATTGGTGATTCGTCAACGTAAAAATATGGGTTTTCAGAACTCAGTTTAAGGGAACTTTTCACCAGTTTATAAAAGTTTGGCCCTTGATCGGATGTTACCGCCAAAACATTAAGACCTACCGATTTAAGCTTTCGAATCGACTCGAATATTATTTCTTTTAAATCATCGATGCTTGTGGAATTTTTCGTAAAAAAGTACGCGACAGGTATTTTCCAGTTTTGCGATATTCCTCTGACCATTACCACCAATGCACTGGTAGCAATGTTAGTGGACCTTTTACTGTGTAGATCTTCAAATCCAATTATATTATCTCTGGTAATATTATAAAACAGATTTGATTTAATTGACATCTCGTCAATACACAAAATACAATCTTTAGCCTTTTCGAACATTACTGACACTTTCAACTCGATAATCTTAAAAAGAAACTCATTGAATCCTGAACAAATTTTCCACTTATGTGTAATTCTTTCCAGAGTTGCTTTAGAGGGTAATCTGATAACTTTGGCCAATTTTTTATATGCTTTTGGTCCTAACAAATGCAATGTCAAGGCAAATTGCTTGAACTCATTGGAGTATCTCGCACCTTTTTTTGATTTATCAAGCAGTAATAATTGGTTCCTAATTAACATGGTAGAGTCATTTGAATAATTTTCTTCCAAAAACTTCAATACAGTCGCAAGATCTAAGTCTGACCGACATTTTTTAGAAGACTTAAGGGCATTCTCCATCTCTGTGATTTTCCTTTTTAGACCCTGTTTTCTTGGCGTATTTTGTGACAAGTGTTGCGGAGTTTGACAAGAAGAATCTAAAATTAATAAAAAAAAGTAGAAAAATATGCATATTTTCTTGGTGCCTACATGTTTCACGTAAGCGAGTCATTCACAATTACTTCCTCATTCGAAGGAGAAAAATCAAAAACAGCAACTATCTACTTTTTTACGTTATTTCCAAATAAGGGGTCCAAAAAATAATTGAACATAAAGAGACAAAAATATAGCACAAACACTTATTTTCAAAAAAATGTTCTACATCTACGTTATAACGGAAACTATTAGTATTTTGCATATGGACAATTCCTATGCATTCAGTTTTGAAATCTTACCTAGACTTTCGACCGAAATGACGCCAACGCTATTGTTTTGACATTTGTTTTAAAATTTTCTAAATATCTGTAAAGATCCTAGCATCCCAAGTTAAAAAATATACCCGTGTATGGAATATCTTCTTTCAATTCGTTTAATAACGCATATGCATCTATTGTGTCTTTACAAACATTTGTACTGGGCACCATTTTGTTCCACCGTATCGGATTTGTACTAATCTTTTACTATTCCCTACCTACACAACACTTGGTTTTTGGTTGTTTAAATTCGTACCAGTTTATTCCTATATAAAATTTAATTTTTGTGAAAAATTTGAAGTCGTTTCAATAAGATATTATTTACGAAAATTTTTTAAATATTTTATTTAAGCGCCATCTTTTGAAGCCATTTTGAAATCAAATGACAATTTTACTATTATACCTTTACAATACAATGCTTGCACAACATTTGAAATTAATATAATAAGTAGTTTTTTCAGGCAGATTTTGTTAACATTTTATCAGGACGCCATTCCATCATGAATTCCTACCAAAATGTTACCGGTTCATTTCTTTACACCACTTGATTTTTGTATAAAATTTCAGGTAAATGGATTAGTACTTTTTTAGTAATAATTTTTTAACATGTAACTGGGCCGCAATTGTATTTCGCCATCTCAAATTTAGACTAAAATTTTACTACTTAGTTAATGTGGTTGTATTACCTACTACTTGATCTTTGTGCAAAATTTGAGGTATATCGGATAAGTGGTTTTTTAGTAATTTTTTTTAATATTTCACTATACCGCCATTCTGTTTTGCCGTCTTGGATTCATACAAAAATGTTAACAAGTAATTTCTACATAATACTTGATTTTTATACAAAATTTCAGGTAAATTGACTGTTACTTTTTAGTAATAATTTTTTCAAAATTTCACTAGGCCGCCATTGTGTTTCGCCATTTTCACCAAAATGATACTGTGCCTGTGGCATCCTTATATGGCCCTCAATTTTTGACCAGTTTTTAATTCTGACTGATAAGTAGTTTTTAAGCTATGCCCCGTACGTCTGTTTGTGGTTAAAGCAACGGACAGAGAGATCGACTGACTGGCGGAAATAGGAGAAAGTGTTTTTCGGGGTCCAGGAACCCTAAAACGTAAATATCTGCAAAAATCTCGGAGGCTGATTTTGTTCACGATTACAAGGGAAGTCAACAGATGCAAATAATTGGAGAACTGTGAAGGGTATTCAAAGATATTATGTGTATATTTTCAATTTTAGGACGGCGTGCTCTTTTCAGATACTTAGAAATATCTTCAAAGTTCAAAATATTAGCGATGACGTGATTCTCGTCACTATCAAAACTGATATTTCAAAACTCAATGTCTAGAAATTATTCATACATAATATAGTGATAATACCCTTTATAATATAATGATAGGTATGTTAAATTGTTCAAACCAAATACCACTCATTTTCATTCTTTCTACAACCAAATATTCAAAATCAGGAAACAGTCTTAAGTGGCTTGCTTACGTGGACAATCCTGAATATTCAAGGAACAATCAATCACTTATCTTTAAGAAAACATCTTTCTTACTTTCTACGAACTCGTGATAAGTCTGACTTTGCGTGGATGCTTCAGATGTACGAGAAAATCCAATACTTTCGGGTGCTATTACTGAAGCTAAAAATTGAAAAATTATTTAACTAGGTACCAATTAACATAGGTGCTAATCATTTAATAGTCACTTTGTAATAAAGTATGAAAAAATAAGCATACCTGGCTGAACTATCGTTTGAGTAGAGGCATCCATAAAGGAAAGCTGGACATCACTTGAGCTAGAAGTATTTGCTCCAATTTTAGAAATACTAGAGCGCCCAGAAATTTCACCTAAAATAAAAAATTTGATACTATATTTTACAAGTACTGAATAAATATTAAAAACTTACTATTGATTTTTTTGGAAACTTTTGAGGGAACAGCTGTTTTCAATAAACGCTTTCCTGTTGAACTAAAACAGTTATCCTCAAAATGTAAACTACATACTTTCACACGATTGTACGATACTTCTGGGGTTAATTTAGCATACTTATGTTCCCCGATGAAACCTAAGCTCTCTTTCCATTTCTGGCAGCTAAAAAATACAAGATTAAAGGTTTTAAGCCATTTTTCTTATAAATAATTTCTACAATTTTAACCATATAAAAATTACTCCATCTTGTGTATACATATTAAAACCCTCTCACAAATAATACACATACCTGAGTGGCTCCTTTGGACATCGAAAAAATGGAAGATTATCTCGGGAACTAATACCGCAGTTATCAACAGAGCAATACGAAACATGTCTAGCCATCTCAAAAAGACAACAGTAACAAAATAAAATAAAATCAGATATTTGTTTTATACGTCACGCAAAAACTCTCTTGGGAATGCCGTGCGACACGAAGTGAAACAGCGAAACCACTTGCAGAAACTAAATGCTCGTTTAGCGAGCTGCCCGATGGGCGAGGAATCGGAAGGGAAAGGAGGGAAATTTTACGACGACCGCTCGAGTGCGGGGACTTCTTGAAATCTCTAGACTTTGACCCCGATGAGTGTTACAAATATACTGAGCAGCTTAAACTTAAATATTGTCAAGATACTGAATCAATTTCTCGCTAAGAACAAAATTAAGCTTTAAATTAACATAAACAAAATCTGACCTTGATCAACCTATTGTAAAATAGATTAAACACAAATACTAAAACTTTTCTTGTAGCAAACTTACCATATCCCAACATTTGTGAAGTCTGAGTAATGTTCCTTTGTCTGTATTGTCTACCTACACTAACCATCTAGAAGACGAAAGAGAAACAGCACAGCAAGAGAGGAGAAAAGAAAAAGAAAGCATAGCAGCACTATAAAAAACAGTGTTTGGGACATGGCCACGAGCCAGACCAGAACCCAAATACAACCCTGAATGAGCTGACAAATTGTTCTAGTTTCAGAACAGAAGTCCAATTCCAATATATGTTTTTGGCACTGCACTTCGCAACTTGCCAGATTGCTCCCCGTCCGGAGCTTACTCGCTTTATCCGGCGACCCTCGGAGCGAGATACACTTTATTCCGGTTTGGGGACGTTATCGGTGGGATGTCCGGATGGCGAGCTCTGAGCTCCCGGTCACCCCGTGTATTTTAAAATCTTTAAATTTGACTTTATTTAAAAACTTTCTAATGCATCTTGGCTTCCACTAGATGCCCCTTGAGAGTACTACTGGTCTCACGAGATAACCTTTTCTTTCAAGCTATCCCCTTACCCCTCCCACTCCCGCCACGTAGCGGCCGTTACGCTAATATTCTATGTAGAACTGCGGCAGACGAACGGGATAGAATGCAGGAACAACTAGGCCTCACACGTTCACAGCGTATGCTCCCTTTCTAGCGGGGTCGTTAGTTTCCACACTGAGCGGTTGAGTCTCCCGTTTCCCCCCGAAATAAAGCAGCAAAACCGAACACGTGGCACCACTTATGTTAACAACACACAGGTCTGCATTCGACGAGACGAACCGGAAGACTAGAACAGAAGTCAATAACACATCAAGCAAAGCAAAGCAACTGTCAGTTGAACGTCACCGATCAGCTGTTTTTGACAGGCGTAGGACAAACAAATCGAATTTTTACACGGGAGTATATGGGACTTTTGTTATTTATTTTTATTTTTTTACACTAAAATGCCTTCTTTTTATTGTATTGCAAATTGTGGATGTAGAGGTATAAAAGACAATGATACTTTCATTTGTAAGTTTCAAAAATTTTCAATTTTAGATATGAAAAACGATTGAATAAACTTTTGTCAATGTGGCTGAAGTGGATACTGCAATAAGAAGAGGATTTACGTACTACTAAATTAAATTAGGCCAAGTGTGTGCAAAACATTTCGTATTAATCATTTATTAAAAAACTAAAATCAATCTACCTAATTAACAATTATTATGATTCTCAATCGAGACTGATCAAAGATCTAATCGTTGTTTGAAAAAGTTATATTACATTTTGTACTGTATTATTTTTTTATGTTTTAGGGGACTTAAATAATTATCAGTATTTGTATGTACCATCTTGAAAGAGATTTGTTTATTGATTTTAACCTTTATGCAACTCCATAATTATTTTTTTGTTTGGGAAAGTGGAATAATCCTACATAAAAGACCCATAGTTCTTAAATTCATTATACGAGTAATAAATATATTTTTACATTCTATCTTAAACCTAACGAATTCATTGTATGTGGAAGTTGGAAGTTTATTACATACTTTAGGAACTAAATAATGTATGCTTTTTATATTGATATTATCTTAGCACGAGTGAGGTAGCTGTGGTCTACAGTTTTTACAATTTTTTTTATGTATAATAAATTAAGCTACGATAACCATGTACAGGGTTATTACTTACTTAATACTAAGATTTGCCAAAAGTGTCTGTCAGCAAAACCTATGACCGAATAAAGAAATCTTGATATGCATTCAGGACGGAATTTCTTAAATTTTAAAGGGTGGAAATTCCAGACTCATAATTACAAGTACGCTAAAGGCATGGACACTCTTTTCAAAGTTTTGAGTTTCTCGATAACTTCTGATAAAAATAAGATAGGAATAAAATATAACTATTTTTTTTAGGGACTCTACAGTATAATCCTGTCTTAGAGTGCATATATATATTTAAATTTTTTCTAGACATAAGTAGGTTTAAGTCTAGTAAATAGTAAAGGTTTTATTATGCTGAGAAAAATTGAGTTTTTGTACACTCATCATAAGGTTTATTGTAAAGACTACTTTTTATTCTTATTATATTCACTCTGAAAATGTTATAATTTCACTCTGACCTGCATGTCAATTTATTTAAATAAAAACAAGATTGTTTTATTGATATATATGTTTCATTTATAAAAAAAAGGATATGTACTGGGTGCAGTACAAATTAAACACAGATTGAACCAAGTTTAACTTGGATATACATAATTTAAATTGAACAACTAGGTAACTAGTAATGTCCATATTTGTCACTTGGGGAAAGTCTTTTGGATCTACACTATAAAAGGATCTAATTTTTAATTATAAAATATTTTCTTTGTACCGCTCGGCGACTTCGGCTTTCTTATTTCGAAGCTTCAAAAAGTATTCACTTTTCATAACTAGGTTTAATGCAAACACACAATTCTAAAAAATGGTCCTGTACAAAAAAATGCACTAAATATTTATAAAAATACTTGAACTCTGCTTTTAAATTATCACGGACTCATATGGAAAAAAACAATGTTTGTCCTACGCCAGCCATATTGACAGCAATCAGCTGTTTTGTTGGACCGCCTAATATCGGTGATAAAATCACAATTCGTAAAATATTTGCCACCTCTAGAAATTTGAGACTTTGAGGAAGAACGACTCAGAAAAGAATCGTTACCGAGTTGATTTAATTGCAAATTGATCTGATAAGCAACCCGAAATTTGCCAACGTGTCAAAAAATCAGGAAAATCGACGAGAAAGAGCTGTAGTAAAAAATTAACCTTATTATTTTTTTAACTTAGAACGATAATCGGAATTTTGAATCCAATGGACAAAACCAAAAAGTTCAATCAGTACCCTAAATGCTCCTTAGAATGATCTGGCAAACAGTACCCAAAGGAATAGAAAGCCAATAAGCATATAATAAAAAGAAAGGAAGAAAACACCCTCAATCCCTAACCTTTGAAAGTAACTTAGTAAGTTAAACAGGAAGAAGGCCCGTATAACTTTTATGAAGGTATTCGAATTTCAACTTTACTGACCTATTAAAATTGCGGCAAACAATAGGGCGTGATATCGCCTGCAGCCCGTGTAAATGTAAAAATTTTTAATAAAGTGGTTTTCTTCCAAGATTTTCTTAGTTTAGAAAGTTTAATTTGATACCTACAATGAAGATGAACGAAAGTAGCGATATCTCCACAAAAATTAAAGAACTCTCAGTTCCTATTCTGGACAGTATTAGTGTAAGTGAAGTATATAATTTTAAGCCTTATCATCAACGTTATTATGAAAACAAATATTGTATCTCTTTTAATAATGAAACTAATAATGATGTTTTATTAAGGTTTCATACAAACAGGCTAGTTCTTATATCAATTGCTGAAGGTCATGATATATTTCGAAAGAAGAAAATTATTGAGAAAATCAACTTTAATGTTAATGGAGTAGATATGCTCGACATTACTATTTCAGGGAAAAAGAAAGCGGGTGCGAAAAAGCTAAAGAAACATTCTATTTTATGTTACATCAAATGTAAGGAAGATGAAAAAGAATATCCAATATATACATGTATCCCATCATCAATAATTGAAGTGAATCAACTGATACTTAAAAACCCACAGTTACTTGTTACAAGCTATAAAGAACTTGGATACATAGGTGTGCTCTATCCCCAGTGTTTCGGACCCAGTGCTAGTGCTATTGATAAAATGGTATCTAAGCTTAACTTCCTTTCAGAGTCGGAGTATATATCTTATCTAGACACTAAGCAAAAAAGTTCTGATGTTTTGCCACAATTAGAAAATGATACGGCTGTAATACAAAATACTTAATAAATTGTTAATTTTTAATTAAGTTGTTTTTTTTTTTCAATTATATTCTAAATGTTTATACAGAGTGAAAACTATTCAGTTTTTAAGTTTTAAACTTGCATTTGACATTTTATTAATTTGTTGCATTTAGTCAACACAAAGGTTAACATTAAATCATTTAGTTGGTTTTTAAGAGTATATTAACTATACATTTTCATCTAAGATTTCACAGTTTAATCAATGAATTTAATTTGTAACAAATGGGTTTAATTAGGGTTATAATTTTTTCTAAAAATGTGCTAAATTCAAATGAGTTATTTATCAGGAAGTACAAAATATTCCTCGCCTCAAAAGCAGCTAGCTTTACAATACTCATTGTAATTTCATCTACAGCGCTACTATGCCAGTTGTTTATTATCTTTGAAATTCTACAAATTATTTCTGGAGTTAAAGGCATAAGATTTTTCATCGTGCAAAATACTGCAAGTAAATGGGATGTTCACTAATTTTTTCAAAAGATTGAGTAAAACAGATAATGAATATTCATACATTTCTTACTTATAAGTTCTGTGCTTCCCTCTAAACCATTTCTTGTTGACCACCCTCTCTTTTTTTTGCTTGTCCCTTTATTAGAATTTAATTTTATACTTTTTCCATGGTTGTATGGTTATATTTTGAGTGATACCTTGATAAAGCTAATAAAAAATCTAATCTCCATTTACGTATAAGATTATACTAATTATTGTTTGTTGACATTTCATTTTTCAATATCATATACCTTCTCTCGTAAACTAAACAGAAATTTTTTTGTTTTATGAAAATATTAGCATTTAGTAAATGTTCTTTTTTTTATTTGTAGTAATTACAAATGCTTCTATGAAACCCTATTTTGTAAAAATATGCCTAAATCATTGACAGTATATAATCCTGAAATTCCTAGGTGTAGTGGTTCCATGTTTTACCGACTGCCCTAATTTCTTATATTTATGAATATTAACGCAAATTGTTAGAATTAAGTTGAAGAAGCTCATAATAGAAAGAAAACTGGGTTTAGGTTTGTCAATTTCATGTCAATATTAAAAATCAGCTTTTATGAAGTTTTAAAAACGGCTCTTCTCACACAAATTTATCATACACACTATTCTTTGACAATGTAACTTTTAAAGACAAAAAATATTTTTGATATTGAAAAGAAGAATAAAAACGCTAACTGAACAACCGCTGATCATATGTTGTGGTATAAAATAGAGATGGGACATGTAACTCATATTAATGATGCGCTTCACTGACTCTGGCTTACTTTACCGAGTCAGCTCACTGAGTCGGCTCAATTGAGCTGCGAAATACACTCCTAACGTCGTTTGACAAGGCTCCTAACTCATAAATTGACTCCTGGACCACGGTTCTGCCACCCTGGCGACTCATTGTAAAAGATAGTCAATTCAATTCTTACCACTATACCGGGTGTCAACGATATCGTTTTACACGATGCCATTCATTTGCTTTTTAGGTTAGGATATTTATTTTTGGGTTAACGAAATATGGTATTAAGACATATTTTTCATGAAAAAACAATTGAATATTACTGCCAGTTTTTCCGATATCAGAACCAAGTTACGAATTTCAAATGGAACCCTGTATATTATTTTACATAGTTTGATAGAACTTAGAATTACCTTTTCAATGACATATCACAAGTTATATTTTTTTTTCAAAATGGCGGACCAGGAAGCGCTTTTTCAAAATTCAATAAGGCGGTCGTTTCCCGATACCGATGAAATTTTGTTTAACAAATTATTAAAATATTAAACAAAATGGGGTTTTCAATGGATTTTAATCAAATTTAAAATCAAATTTTTAATTTATCACAAAATGGGATAAGTTTAATCTTTTCTTTAAAATGTGAACTTTTTCTTAAATTTTCTCAAAGATTTTAAATAGAAAGTTGTATTTATTAAATATTAGTATTAAAGTATATCTTATTAGCTACACGAAACCGCATAACAAGCCGTATTTTTGCTTTTTGTTTCAGAAAAAATTGACAAAACCTTGCCGATACACATTTTTCCTAATACATAACATGAAACAAACACACACATATTATTAATCAGAAAATCCTGGAATATTTTTTATTGTTCATTGATAAGTAATTTTGTATTATTTTGACATTTTGTGACTGTTGTCTTATTTTAGGAAAGCGAGAAAAAATCACAAGTAGTGTTAATTTTATTTTACCAGTAGATACGGTGCAGTAACATGAAAGATGACTTAACTAAGATAAGTAGGTCTTGGAAACAATTGCATAGGGATGCCATTATAATTTTCATTAGATTTAACCAGAAACGTCAAAAGTACTGTTTTGTATCGACATTTCTGATAACTTTCGTTACATTTTTACACTGAGAAAAACAAAAAACAAAAACAAAACCGCATAACAAACCGTATTTTTGCTTTTTGTTTGAGAAAAAATTGACGAAACTCTGCCGATATACATTTTTCGTAATACATAACATGAAACACACACACCCACACACACATATTATTAATCAGTAAATTTCGGAATATTTTTTATTGATAAGCAATTTTGTATTATTTTGACATTTTATGATTTTTGCTGTCTTATTTTAGGAAATCGAGAAAAATTCACAAGTAGTATTAATTTTATTTTACCGGTAGGCTTTCGGTTTTTCCGGAAATACCTAGACCTAAGTCAAGAAGTTTAAAAAGAACCCTGTATATTTTTTCACACAGTTTGATAGAACTTAGAATTTCCTTTACATTGACATATCACAAGTTGATTTTTTTTCGAAATGGAGGACCAGGAAGCTTTTGTTCAAAATTCAATATGGCGGCCATTTTCTAACACCGAAGATATTTTTGAATTATAGGTAGAAATAATAAACAAATATGGGGGTTTTTATTGGGTTTAATGCTAATTTAAAATCAAACTTTCACAATTAATACAAAAGTCACTCAATTAAATGTTCTATGCGCTGTCCGCCTTGTTCTTGGCATAGTGTAACTCTCTCAACATTTTCCGCGAGCAGGTTTCGTAAATGCTGTTCTGAGATACTCTCAACGGCTCGTCTTATTCTATTTTCTAACATTTCCAACGATATTACAGGAGTTGCATACACTTTTTCTTTCAGATGACCCCATATAGAAAAATCAAGCGGGGTTAGGTCAGGCGACCTCGCTGGCCATCGAATTGGTCCATTGGTTCCCAACCAGTTCTCACCAAATCGTTCATTCAAGTAACTTGCAACAATTCTTGAATTATGAGCAGGGGCGCCATCTTGTTGGTAAACTAAATCATCATTTTGCTGCAAATTATTTATAAAATGTTCAATTTCATTTTCGAGAAAGTCCAAATACATCTCGCCAGTTAAAGGCTGATGGAATAATATTGGACCAATAACGCTTTGTCCTACAACGCCTAACCAAACATTAACTCCAAAACGTTCCTGGAAGGCACCTTCTCTTACTAATCTTTGATTATTCTTTGCCCAATAACGAAAATTATTTCTATTAAACATCCCTAGATTAGTAAACCTTGATTCGTCCGAAAAAATAATCTTATGATGAAACACAGGACTTATTCTATAATTATATAAAAACCAATTGCAATAAATAAGTCGTCTTTGGAAGTCATTTTCAAATAGGTGGTGGTGAATTTGATACTTAAACGATTTAAACCCGTGTTTCTTTAAAATTTTTCTGGCGCTTTCATGGGACGTATTGCACTGTTTGCCTAATTCACGAAGGGAAGCTGTACGGTCATACTCGATGTACGCTAAAACGTTTGTTTCCACTTCTTCGCTTACTACGAAACCATCATTGCCATTAGCATGGACACCACCATTATTTTCATTTTTTAAATGTTGTAGTAGCCAAGGATAATATGCATGTGAACGAGCGTCACGATTCGGAAAGCGTTCCTGGTATAATCTCTCTGTGTCCCTTGAATTTTTGCGACATTCCCCATAAATAAGGAGCATGTCAATTTGATGTTCTCTTGAATAAACCATAATATTTATTTTTAAAACTAACTAGAACCACTTCTCAGTGTAAAAATGTAACGAAAGTTATCAAAAATGTCGATACAAAACAGTACTTATGACGTTTCTGGTTAAATCTAATGAAAATTATAATGGCATCCCTATGCAATTGTTTCCAAGGCCTACTTATCTTAGTTAAGTCATCTTTCATGTTACTGCACCGTATCTACCGGTAAAATAAAATTAATACTACTTGTGATTTTTTCTCGCTTTCCTAAAATAAGACAACAGTCATAAAATGTCAAAATAATACAAAATTACTTATCAATAAACAATAAAAAATATTCCAGGATTTTCTGATTAATAATATGTGTGTGTTTGTTTCATGTTATGTATTAGGAAAAATGTATATCGGCAAGGTTTTGTCAATTTTTTCTGAAACAAAAAGCAAAAATACGGCTTGTTATGCGGTTTCGTGTAGCTAATAAGATATACTTTAATACTAATATTTAATAAATACAACTTTCTATTTAAAATCTTTGAGAAAATTTAAGAAAAAGTTCACATTTTAGAGAAAAAATTAAACTTATCCCATTTTGTGATAAATTAAAAATTTGATTTTAAATTTGATTAAAATCCATTGAAAACCCGATTTTGTTTAATATTTTAATAATTTGTTAAACAAAAATTTCATCGGTATCGGGAAACGACCGCCATATTGAATTTTGAAAAAGCGCTTCCTGGTCCGCCATTTTGAAAAAAAATACAACGTGTGATATGTCATTGAAAAGGTAATTCTAAGCTCTATCAAACTATGTAAAATAATATACAGGGTTCCATTTGAAATTCTTAACTTGGTTCTGATATCGGAAAAACTGGCAGTAATATTCAATTGTTTTTTCATGAAAAATATGTGTCTTAATACCATATTTCGTTAATCCAAATAAAAAAATCCTAAACCTAACCTAACCTAAAAAGCAATTGAATGGCATCGTGTAAAACGATATCGTTGACACCCGGTATAGTCTGACTATGCAGAATTTCTGTTGGAGATTTACCAAATAAATTAGGCTCTTATTTATTTCTTGTAAGATAGGTGTTAAAATGTATAGATATTTATATAATTAATATTAAAAATGACTTCACCATATTGCCGAAAAAAAGTCATCTTATGTTCTTTTCCATAATGTTAATAAATAATGTTTTAAGTGTATTGCATTTTTCAACCTGCATTATTTTCTTAAAACATAAATTGCCTTATTTTGTATGCGTATTTACTAATAGGCAGTTCCAACCATATCTAATATCTATATTTGTATTTATTTTACATTTAAACAACCGAAATAAAAAGATAAAACCTAAAGAGTTTAAGACCGTTAAGTCGCGCCGCATCGAGAATGTAACAAACAGCACATATTGCAATGCAATTTGACTCTTACGGCGGTCGTTGACTCTGCGGCTCTTCATCGTCGCAAGTCGTTCCCGTTATGTTTGTTAAAAATATTAACCAGAACTCATCCTCAATAGGACTCTTTACACTTACAATATCGTTAAAAAAGTCTTCATTAGGCATTCCTGTTTCTATGCCAGTTAATATAAAAACTGGGTCTGTGTTTTGGTGTTTTTAATTTTTATATATTCTTCTCTTCCAGTGCCTCCTTAAGTTTCTATTGCTGTTTTTTACGTTGAATAAGTTACTTTAGCCGATGTTTCTTGTATAAGTGGTTGGGTTATTATTTTTGCTGCAGTGATATTGATTATCGCAAGAATTTTCTTAGGTGTTTTGGTTGTCCATGGTTCAGAGTCTAGTTTGGTAACATAAACTTTCGATGAACTTACTGCTGGTATGTCTTACTTGCAGTGACGGCTCGTACTCTAAACTTTAGGATCGGTCGAAGCTCAAGGCCAATCAAGGGCGGTTTTACGGTGAGGGGGTAATGTGGTAATTACCCCTCCCTCTCTGGCCAGACCGGTCAAACTTCATGTGTAATTTACATATTTTTACGTGAAAATTACGATTAAAACCTTGTCTAGGAAACATTATATAGCGACCTGTTGGATTGGGTCCCTTGCATATCCATAGATAGAGTATTGATGTAAATATAAACAATGTATCGCCTTTGAGGCCAATGTGGTGTTAATTGATACCGCGTTCAAATATAGTCAACTATTAGACTTATCTTCCCTAGAGGCGCGGTCTTCCTACATGCGATACTCTCGTTGCCATAGCAACGCATTTTTTTCGTGTCTCGCTGGTACATTTTTACCGAGCTCGCACGTGGCTCTTCCCTTGGTGGATCGACAAAAACGGGTTTGCTGCTGGAGCGGTGGGCACACATACGGCTTTGCTTAATACGCGCAAGTATATCATTTCGTTTTGTGTTTGTCTCTGGGTTTCTGACGAGCGGCCAGCGGCAATACCAAGTATGCATTAAATTTGACATAGCAATTATTGATAATTTTGAAATGAGTTAGATTTAATATTCAAAAGATTTAATATTTAAAATTAGTATATTGTATTGATTTTTAAAGTGTGTTAAAAAATAATTTTGGGGAAGAGGCACTTCCCCTACTTCCTCCGATTAGCCGCCACTGCTATTTTATATTCATACCAAAATGTTACTAGTTCATTCTTAATGTAACACTTGATTTGTGTGCAAGATTTGAGGTAAAATGGATAATTTGTTTTTTAGTAATAATTTTTATAACGTTTCACTAGGCCATCACCTTGATCTGGCATATTGGATTTTTACCAAAATATTACCAGGTCATCCCAATATGACCCTTAATTTTTGACTAACATTTGAGGATAATCTGATGAGTAATTTTTAAGCTATGCAGCGAACTGACAGGCAGACAGACAAACCCACAGACAGACGGAATTGATAAAACATATGCTTTAAGTTCTAGAGACGCTAAAACGTGAAGATATGTAAAATCTGAGGTGATTTTTTCAGATTACAAACATTTTACTTGGCCGCCATCTTGAATTAGTATTACAGTTTTATTAGTTCATCTCTGTACCACAATTACTTATGGCATTTTGCTTTAGCATATTGGTTTTTATTAAAATATTACCAAGTCATCCCCATATGACCCTTAATTTTTGACCAAATTTTGAAGTCAATCAGGTATGAAGTTTTTTGCCTTGCCGCGAACAGCCAGACCGAAATACAGACAGAACAATGGAATCGAGGAAGCATGTTTTTCGGCATTTAGGGACCCTAAAACGTTAAAATCTGAAAAAATCTTGGAGGGTGATTTTTTTAACGATTACACTTCCCTTTTATGAAGGAAGTAAAACACCAAAGTTTTTTACACACATATTTGTGTCACCCGGTATATAATTAAACTTAATACAATCGCAATTAATTTCAATGATATAGACACTAAAAAAAAAAATGGAGTTCCTGCATAAGCAAAAACTCCATTACCACCAAACGAACAAATACATATGGCTATTAGGTTACCTATAACAATATTACACCATAATACTTTCACTGAGAAATAAAAACGACTTAATGTTTAAATTACATATTTATTGTTCTAATGATATAACTATCTATGAACACCACAGTTATCTGATCTAAATCTGTCAATTTGTATCACAATATTTTCATTCCCACAATACTTAAAAAAACACAAAACACTAATTTTAACAATATTACTAAATTATATAAATTTAGTTAAAAAAAGGTAAAATAGCCAATTCCACTTTAATGTAAAGTGCAGATCAACAATAGTTACAAATATATTTTGCTGCCTTAAAAACATATATAAAAATATTTAATTACTTTGCAAATTACTGATTAGAACAAAAGCACTAAAACTGGCATTTTACAACATAACTCTCACATGGAAATACATTTCATAACAAAATTTTAGTATAAAAACAAATATCACCACCATTATAAACTGAACTTATTTTCAAACAATGTTATCACATTACATATAGATTGGTATATAAATATATGTTTTTTTTACCAATAATTGCTTGTTTAGTATCTATAGTATTATTGAGGCACTAAAATGAAATTACTGCAGAAGATGTACTTCCAAAAACAATACTTATGGCATTGAAAGTTAATAAAAAAAGTATGAAAAACAAATCTAAAATTGACATGCTCTGGTACAAAAATAAAAACATTTTAACTACTTAACATTTATAATATATCAAATAGGTCGTACGATTGCCACAATTTAACAATATTTCCAAATAAAGTATTAGTTAATAGAATAATTCACCAAAATGCCAAAAATAAATTGCGTTATAATTTTATGGCTTGTAACTGCAACGTCTTATGTCCAAAAATTTTAAATCAAATCATCCCCAACTTTAACAAAGTTGTGAGCTAACAAATCATGTGCAGTAGCTCGTTCTTTAGGGTTGTGTTTGAAACATAGGTCCAAGAAATCCAATCCTTCATCTATCATATCATCTGGTGGGTCTGGACTTTGTCCCATTCCGACTTTAAACATTATTTGGTAATTCGAATCATATTGAGCCCATGGACGCTGAAATAATGCAATTATTGCCAAGTCAAATTAGACAGAAAAGGGGCGTACTTCCATTAATTCCCAGAAAGATGGAATTTATTTTATTTCGCTTTGAGCATTCCAAATACAAATTTAATTAAATAAGGTTTCTCAGGTGCCCTAAACTTTTGGCAGCCAAAAAAACCTCGATATTTTTTCAGTTCTTAGCTTATAATATCTAAAGGGGTGTAATACAGACAATTTCACTCTTGCAATTACAGAGTATTAAATTCTGAGTGAAATGAACTTCTTAAACATAAATTTGGTTCAAGGGTTTGGTGGAAATCAGCAGCTAAAGATCAACAAATTTTTCTTTTCCACTGAAAAGTGCGTTACGCACATTTTTAAAATCCCCTGACTCGCAAACGGACATTCCCATAAAAAATCTACTGCTCATTCCTACACATAGATACACGCAAAAACACCAAAATTAGTCGTAGCGCAAATTTTCCGCTAAGTGGCTCTTCTGCAGTCTCATTTTGACCATTCAGTTTGGTTTCCTACATTTTATCTAGTAGGGCTGAGGTTGTCTAGAGGTGGTAGGTGTTTGATGTAGTTACATCGTGAACTGTGGCTGTGGCCCTATCAGAAATTGAATCACATATTTTTTAAACTAACAATTTAACATTAGGAATAAATTACTAATAATTGAATTTATTTTAATATTCTCAACTTCATATCTTCCACTGTGGTTGGAACCTCTTTATAAACTTCTTCTTTAATATGTCCCCATAAAAAGAAATCTAGTGGCGTTAAATCGGGTGACCTCGCACGCCACTTAACTGGTCCACCTCACCCAATTCAATGCTCTCCTTTCCAATTATTGAGAAAATGTCTTACATGCCTATGGTAATGCGGGGGTGCTCCATCATGTTGGAACCATAAAGAATTTCTTAACATTAAAGGTAAGTCTTCGAGCAATACAGGCAACTCATTTCTCAAAAAATTTAAATAGACTTCTCCCGTTAAATGCTCTTCAAAGAAATATGGTTCTATAACATGAGAGCCAATTATACCTCCCCAAACATTAATTGACCATTTATTTTGATGGTCCACCTGACGAATCCAATGTGGATTTTCGGTTGAATAATAGTGCATATTATGTTTGTTAACCAAGCCGTTGCTTTTAAAAGTTGCTTCATTTGAAAACAGCACCCTATCTACAAAATCTGGATTATTCCAAATTGTATTTAAAAACCAAATTGAAAACTCTTGTCGTTGGACGTAATCGCGATCATACAGTTGTTGGTGTAATTCAATGTGGTAGGCATGATATTTATGTTGTTTCAGAATCCGTTTAATACTAGTGCGTTCAATATCAGTAGCTCTCTCAATTTCCCTGGTACTTGTGTGTGGATTTTCTTGCACTGTTAATAACACTGTCAAAGCATTATCTTCATTGGTAACTGGTTTATTAATTACTTTACGTTTCTTAAAAGCAACATTGCCTGTTTCTTGAAACCTCTCTAAAACTTGCAAAAGCTTCAGGTCTTGGTTTTTTTTCGGCATCGGGATATCGTACCGCATAAACCCTGCTTGCTAGTAAAGGGTTTTTTTGACACTCGCCCAACAATGGGTATAATTTTAAAACGCAGCGTTCTTGACTATCAATCATATCCCAAAAATGTTTTTTCAAATTCCTCTCCGTTTGCCCACAATCGTCCATCCCATCTTGGTTGCACCACCCTGTATAGATAGCAATGAACTATCCATAGGTAGCAATACCCATAGGTCGATAAATGTCGACATGTCGATAAATACAATATATCCATAGGTGATCTGTTATCGCCTTTGTGTTCCGCTACGTAAAACCTATTATCGCCCATCCCTAACTCTGAGGCGTCTGAGTCGCCTTTGTTGCCATAATATAAGTTTCGATAGGTGTATTAAAATCCACTGATAACCTAAAGTCAAACTCTTATCTTGTACAGCGGTGATTATTTCAGGGTTAACTGAAGACCACCGATGTCTCGCGACCATTTATCCGAGTACTCCCTGACTAATGAGTACCCACCTCAAAAAAAGTTGTGAGTCTGGAGTATTCAAAAAAGGGGAGAAAAGTCGCATATAGGAAAACAAAGCCAGAAAGTTAGTCTTCGCCCAAATATGGTATCTAGATTTTTTTATTAAGGAAATATCTCACTAGTGTGACACTGTATTTTCAGAGTAGCGATAGGGAAGATTAAATGTGCAAGTCCTGTTAGTCACTTAAACACTATCCTCGCGGACATCGAGTGGATAGGAACACAAAGCTAGAAAAGTTGGTCTTCGCCCAAATATGGTATGTAGATTTTTGTTTATTAAGGAAACAGCTCACTAGTGCGACACCATATTTTGAGAGTAGCGACAGGAAAGATTCAATGTGCAAGTCCTGTCAGTCACTTAGAGACTATCCTCGTGGACGTCGAGTGGATAGCCTTAAACTAGGTTTTTATAATTTTACTTGATCTAAGCACAGACGCAATTCTTTTTTATTGAAGTGACTACCTGTATAAAGTATCGATTTTAAGTACCTTATATATATATATATATATATATATATATATATATATATATATATAAAAAAAATTGGTGTGATGACTGTGTTCTTTCTGAATCCTTTACTATTAATTTTAAGACCAACAGATACTTTCATCATTCTGAACATAACCATTTGAACTCTTTAATATGATTAGGTATTATATTGAGTAGGTAGGTATAGCAATGATAAAATGGATTTACTATTATATTTAGTGTTATGGTTCATTTGATTTTCCAGAGGTACGTGAGCGATTTTGGTTTCAAACGTCATGAGACTGCAGAATCTGATGCTCTAAAACTTTCGTATTGTACATTTTTCAGTCGAAAAGAAAAAAACTACTCACCGCTGAACCAAATTTAATTTTAAAATCATTTGACACAGAATGTAATGCTCTTTAATGTAAGATTTTCTATCGATACACCATTTAGATATTATAAGCTAAAAACTGAAGTGTCAAAATTTCCTGGTTTTTTAGCTCCCAAAAGTGTAGCTCACCTCAGAAATCATGGCAAACTCAAACTACTCTTATTTCAAAAGTTCAAAGTTGAATAAAATCATTTCCAGCTTTCTGGTTTTTGTCTAATATTTCTATGGTCCTACAGATTTTATTAGGGTTTTATAAATAACTGTTTATTCACGAGCAGAATTTAGCCCGTGATTAAAAAAAAAGGTAAAGCAATTTGCCAATATTTATAAAACCCGACAAAGGGAAAGTAACATTTTTATAAACAGTTTGTATTAGATCTTGTACACGAGGTTTTTTGAAAAATGCCGAAAAATTCTATAATATAACCTATTACAGCGAAAGTACTTCTTTACCAAATAAAATAATATATGAATGTATTACCTAAAAATTAACATCGTTTACCAACAAAACAACGTTTAAAATGATATAAAGTATGCGGTGGCCAGCGTGTATATCGCATAATTAAATAATAAATATAGAGCAAAAAAATTAACTAAGACATTATTTAAATATTCACTTTTCAAATGATCAAAATTTCTATTTTACTGAAAAATATTTTATTAAATCAATTATTTAATTACGAAAATAATCGATTAAACGATTTTTTTTCGGTTAAAGTAATAGAAAAGAAATCGGTATATTTCAGTCATTTAGTAACACATACATACTGTCTTTTCAGATATTTTTATTGGGCACGCATTTGTTTTACCATATTGGATTCGTACCAATATTTACCAGTCTTTACATATGCCACACTTGATTTTTGGGCATAATTGAAAATAAATTAAATAAGTGGTTTTTTTCAGGTCGAAATTTTAAATATTTTATTAATCCGCCAGTTTGTTTCGCCATCTTGGATTTGTACCAAAATTTTACCAATTGAGTCTCACATATTTGATTATGTGCAAAATTTGAGGTAAATTGGATAAATATATTTTTAGTAAACATTTTTTTAACATTTTACTAGGTCGGTATTGGATTTTTACCAAAATGTTATTAGGTCTTCTCTACGGACCCTTAACCGAAAAAATTTATTAACAGGAAAAATCGATTATTGAATTAGATAATCGCCCAGCCCTATGTGACACTGTTTTCCGGGGCAGTTCGAACTCTGACGCGAACAAGCGATAAGAGACAACCGCCGAATGTTCAAACGAGACCTCTAACGGGTCCTAGAATAACAGTTTTGCATTGAAAACATGCTGCAATTCTTTCTTGCAAGTTGCAATAGTCTTGAACAGAAGCATGCGCAGTGGCAAGACATTTGACTTTGTCAAACTGCGCATGCCTTTTTTCAAGACTATTACATATTGCAAGAAGAATTGCAGCATGTAAAGCGGGCTTTACATTTTTTCAACTTGCAGAGAGTGTAGCAATATAAACTTTGGCTAGTTCAAAAGAAGTCTTAAAGAGCTACAGTAAAAGAAAGTGGCCTGTTTCGTGATTTTCCTGAGGATTAACCCTTCAGTGACTAGACTGTATAGATTATAGACATACAGTGGTGTACCCTGAGTCTTAACAAAGAACGCAAAAATGATTGAAACTCTTTTTGCAGAAAAAATTGCTTGAGATTTTTGGCCCATAGATAATTAAGCAAACAACATAAAATTATGCCTTTGATATTTGTAGTAGCGAAAATCGCTAGTCCCGTGAAATCCTAATTCATCGCAAAAATCATCATCATACTTTTAAAATAATAAACGAAATATTATTGACAATTGGACCTTTCATCACACCTGGAGATGAATATTTTGCAGAATGGTGACTTTGAAATCGCGAAAATTAAACTAGAACATATAACGTCTGGGCTGTGAAAAGGAAAAACAAAACAATAAGGTTATCTTTTGTATGTGTGTTTATTACGCGAAATAAAACAATTAATTGTGTTACTCAGTGCTTGTAATTGAGGTTTTTTTGCTGGAATTTCTATTTTCCTCAAAAATTACTCAAATGCATTGCAATAGGCAATAACAGCATTGCTCCAAAAGAAATACATCACGGATGGCAATGAATTAAAATGTTTTAAATGCTTACAAGAAATTACTGATAAAGAGTGCTATGAATGTGAGCTGTCAAGAGAAAATCCACAAACAATGTATGACTCTAAGCTCTTCTGAAATGCGAGTTATCCTATTGCAAAAACGAATACTACTGTTTATTTGCGAAACATGTAAACAATTATTAACAAGAATGCCATACATAATCAAAACATTAGAAACAGTGAAAGAGGAGTGTAAGGATCTCAAAACTTTGGCACTAGTAAATAAAACAGAAATGGAAATTCTGAAAAAAAGCGTGTTCGATTCTACATTGAAAAATACCGATTTAAGAAACAAAAATTCAAACATGGAACCTACACTAAGCTGTGCTTGCCAAGTTCTATTTTCTACTTACGCAAATGCACTGGAGTGCTACTAAAAATGGTGTGGTTATTAAATGCCAGACCAAAGAAGATATAGTTAAACAACAGAGGGAAGCTGAAGTACTGATTACGAGGTGAATATGACTGAGCTGAGAAAGCCTCGAGTAAAGATTGTTGGTTGCAATACCATTATGTCGGAAAGACAAATTGAAACGGAACTAAGGGAACAGAATAGAGTTATAGACGATAATGACGAATTTAGTGTCATGTACATAAGAAATAAGAAAACATAAAAACAGTGAATTAAGGACAATTTATGTGGAATGTTCACCAGTGCTCTTTCACAAATTTATTAATTTGCAAAAGGTTTATTTGCACCGGCAACGTTGTGTGGTCTACGAGGATATTAGTGTACCCAGATGTTATAAATGTCAAAAATATTATCATAGAAGTGATCAGTGTACTAAGAAAACAGTGTGCGTTTACTGCATGGGGGACCATGACTTTCATAATTGTACCAAATCTTTTAAAAAATGTGCAAACTGTGTAGAGGCAAATGATACATTTAAAACAAAGTATGATACTTGTCATGAGGCTAGTAGTATTAAGTGTCCATCTCACAAATACCTGATAGAAGTACTTAGAGGTAAAATTGACTATGGCCAATAGTAATAATAGTTATCCATTAGATGAGACTTTAAACAATTTGGAAGTCCTTTATGTTAATATTATACTTACAAACAACATTGTTAATAGGGTTGCTATTGGAACACAAATTATATTTGATGAAAGGGTTTTTAATTTAATTAACATAAACATTAGTATTAGAAATTGTCTTGTTAATATTGTTCTCGTACAAACATTTGTTAGCTTCAGGGGGGATTATGGTATGTTAATTTTTGACCCCCTAGATCCGTGCCAATTTCTTCATAGAGATATCCATGCTCTTGAGACTTTATTGATTTCTGAAATTTCACACCTTTAGAGGAAAAAGTGCTGGAAAACATGGAGTTGATTGGTGCGGATCAGCAGGATACACTTGTAGATGACATACTTTTGCAAAGACATCTGTTAGGGGATGGTAAAATATTGAACTTGCTACATCTTAATATTCGAAGCATTAAAAAAAACTTTGATCAATTTCTGTTACTTTACGAACAATTTAATCTTTACTCTTGTGACATTATTGTTTTAAGCGAATGTTTTCAGTTGTCTGATGTGAGTTTTCAGGTCCCAGGTTATGAAACATACTACAACGAGGGAAATTACAACAGAAACGATGGGGTAATCTCATTTATTAAGTAAGAAATCAATGTGAAACATAAAATTTAACTTATCAAAAGCAAATATCAGTAGAATAGTCTTAACCTTCCAAGACCTCACTTTGGGCATCACAACCGTATACAAACCCCCACCTATCATAGAACATCTATTTATTGAGGATCTCCAAACCTATTTTGAACAAAATATTTGTCGCTCTATTGAAATTTACACAGGGGATATTAACATAAACATTGCTGATAGAGAAAGTAACATAGTTAATGAATATTTGTCTGTAATGGGGCAACAGGGTTTTCTTTCCTATATTAACTCTCCCACTAGAATAACTAACAATACGTTCTTATGCATAGACCACATATTCATATGGCAAAAACTAAGAAGTCAAAATCTAATTTTTAAATCATTTAGATTGCAAAGTGATACCACTGATCACCTACCAATAATGTTATCCATACATAACAATAAAATACAAACAGATAAAATAATAAAACCATCCCAAAACACCTATAGTGTGTTTAATGAAAGGCTGTTTAAAGAGAAAATTGCAACCCAGAACTGGAAAGAAGTCTTAAACTCTGATGACTCAGATTAGGCCACGGACATGTTTATTAATATATTTACAAAAATAAAAAAAGAAACCATAACTATACGTAAATCAAAAAATAGACCTAATAAAAAAATTGAAGATTGGATAACACAAGGATTAATAAACGCAATAAAACATCGAGACAAATTAGAGAAAAATCTCTTAAGAAAATTCTCACCAGCATTGGAAATTGAATATAAGCATTATAGAAATCATTTGAATAAATTATTAAAAATACAAAAATTTAATTACTATAGGACACAAATTGAAAACAACAAAAACAACCTTAAAAATATGTACAAAATTATAAAAGATGCTACTAATGAAGGTAACAAAAAACAAAAAGAGTATCTTACCCTTAATAATGATAACAACACACCTTTTAATGATAACATTCAAATGGCCAACCGTTGCAATGAATATTTTACTAATATTGGTATTGAACATTAATACTTCTGTCATTATCACTAAAATTAAAAACAATAATGCCTCTGTGTTTTTGACCCCTGTATCTGAGCAGGAAATAATAACACAAATCGCCTCTCTTAAAAATGATAGTGCTCCGGGAATGGATGATATCACATCAAACCTTATTAAACTTGTTCATTTGGACATAGTGTTACCCATATCTCAAATAATAAATCTTATTTTTAAAAGTGGAATTATACCCAAGCATTTTAAACAGTCAGTTATTGTACCTATACATGAGTCAGGTTCAAAGAAAAAAATTGAAAATTTTCGCCCAATTAGTTTAATCAATTTTGCTAAAATATTTGAAAAATGTCTCAAGGATAGGTTAACCAAATTTTATAATGCGTTTAATATATTGTGAAATATCAGTTTGGTTTTAGGGAAAGACTTGGTATGACTGAGGCTATATACTGTTTGACATCTGAAGTTATTAAAAATTTAAATAACAATCGAAAATGTCTTGCTGTCTTTATTGATCTCTCGAAGGCATTTGACACTGTTCCACACAACCAACTTATCAGCACTTTAATGCAGTATGGAGTTAGGAGAATGGTGTTGAAAGTCTTCGAGAGCTACCTGACAGATCGCGAGCAGTGTGTCAGAGTAAACGGTGAGCTTAGTACAGCCTTGAAAATCCAAATCGGTGTCCCGCAAGGGACAATTCTAGGCCCAATTCTTTTTATTAGCTACATAAACTCGTTATTGGACTTAAGCACTAATGGCACAATCATATCATATGCAGATGATACTGCAATTCTTTTCTCTGGTAATACCTGGAACAAAACTAAAACCAAAACAGAAACAGGATTTAAAGAAGTTAAAAACTGGCTGGATGCACGAGGGCTGTCACTCAATATCAGTAAAACAAATTACATACCTTTCTCCATAACGTCACTGAATAGGCCAACTTTTAATAAGATAACTTGTGACAATAATGCTGTTTTTGAAATCCAAGCAGTAACAAAGACAAAGTATCTCGGAATATTTATTGAGCAACACCTCAGATGGACAGATCACGTGGAATATCTCACAAATAAAATTCGCTAATTAATATACAAATTCTATATTTTGAGGGAATTCCTTAACACCAAATTATTGACACAAATATACAAATCTTTAATTGAATCCTTAGGTATGGACTTGTAATATGGGGAGGGGCATACAAATCTAATCTGCTTCCAATAAACATAGTGTAGAATTATATTTTAAGAATAATTTATAGGAGAAACAGACTTTTTCCTACGAACAGATTTTATAATCAGGAAATTAACAATTTGAACTATTTATATATACAATTAGCCTGCTCCTTTTTTTACAAAAATAAAAGATTACAGACTTACAACATGAACACAACACAAGGCAAAATGCAAACAATAACTTAACACTGCCTATGAGTAATAGAACCATAAATCTGCATTTTGTTACTTATTTAGCTCCCAAATTTTACAACTTGATACCTCCTGATATAAAGTTAGCACATAATTTAAAGTTGTTTGACAAAAAAAGTAAGGCTTATATTCTTTCAAATTTGGATCTCTTTTCTCCTTTACTGTAGCGATCAGCCCTAATCATGTTGTGCTCGCTTTCGTTGTTGGTGTATTTCAGGGTGATCCTTGATGACTAATGTTTAGCATAATTTAACACTTAATATTTCAAATTTTTTTCTTCAAATTATGCTGATTCTACAACAACCTTTTTTGTGGCAATATGTTTTCTCTATTGGGTTTTATAGGCTTAGTTATGCTTGGTTGATTGATCATTATCATGGGATTTTTTTGATTTTTTTTTGATTTTCTTAAATTTTTATTCTTTTAAAACTTCATATTATTTATAGTCAACACATGGAGTACATACAGATGTCATTTGTACATCTAGGTACTGTCTCAAAATAACAATCATAAAATTATGAGAATTATTGTAGAATTGTATTTATACTATGAAATGTACATGTATTTTGAAATAAATATGACATGAAAAGAAAAAAAAAATAGCAAATAAAAATAAAATAACTCTGGCCAATAAGACATCTTTTTAAACTAGCGTTTGCTGTCAGTTTTGGCAATCAAACAGGCCCCCGTCCAACTTCAAAGGCATCTGTTATGCTACTTATAAATGGTCAAATGGGATTCTTATAATTTAACTCTTATGTTATTTTTATTTTATGTTATTTGCCTATATAAATTCAGCATTATTCTTTATTTCCACTTTTCATCTATCCCCCACAATTTTTTTTCTGGTAAGTCACTGCCTGTATGTATAATATAATAAAAGGTACATTGTTGTCCTTCCAAAGAAATTAATTTATGTTAAAGCCGGTATTCCAGAATATTTACCAATTCTAGTAGCTGGTTGGTATTAATTTTACATTTGGCTAAACATAAAAACGACGACTTATCGGTATTAAATGTAAAAATTATTACCTTGCCTGAAGCCATTTCAATAACAACACATCCCACTGACCAAATATCAGCTGCTCGACCATGTCCTTCATTCATGTTTTTGGTAAATACTTCAGGTGCCATGTAAGCTGTCAGAAAATAATAAAATGAAGTAATAAAAAATAATATGCAGAGTTCAATCAGTAATTTACAAAACAATTTACATACTGTATTTTTACCTATCTTTACTACTCTTAGTTTCATGGAAAAGACCCTCCAACACATTTGTGCTTTTAGAGATTGTAATATACAATACATTTACAAACAAGGGTCGTATTAAAATTTTTTGTATTTTGAATCATAAAAAATATTTGTTTATTATTATATTATTATATATTTATTTGAAAATTTCGATTTCTTTCTCTATAGTCAAAACTGTACCGAGAACAGATAAATTTGACCTAGTTGTCTCCAGATGTTTTCAAAAACATTATTCTACATAATATCACTACTCGTCTATTGTCTATTCCTAGTTGCCATTTGGAAAAAACAGTCAATATAAGCTTTATTGTCATATAATTTTACAATTGGTCATTCAACCTTAGTTCAATAAAACTGTTTTATTACTTGTACTGTCGAGTTTAAGGAGTAATAATTATAACTAGCCAAAAGGTATGTCGGATAATGTTTTTTTATCATGGTAAATTGAATTTAAACTTTGCACCCTATCTTTCTTCAAAACCAATGCGTGTTACGTCAGTAGTCATTCGTGTTTTAGTTAATTCGATATCATATAGTTTTGAATAAAGGCAATAAATAACGATTCATGTTTAAAATGCATCAAAATTTCTAATTTTTGGACCTGAAGTATAGAATATTTTGAGTAAACTGGCTAAATAAAATAAACTTCATCTAGTCAAACCAGTAGTGGTTTTGTAAAAGCCAATTCTAATAATTTACCTAAATAGTAAATAGACACATTTGCATATTTTTTTAAGCCAGACGAATACTTTAAAATTGTAGATGTCCGAGAAGTGAAAACAACACAGCATATAAATCGGAATAAAAATTACGACTGAAATCAGAGCTATCTTTTTGCAGTTTGGGATGGACCCAGTAGTAAGAGAACCAACTCGGATAAACAAGACTACTAGTTCTTGTATAGATAATATCGTTATTAATTTTCCAGCCTTTAGTGTGCTTTCTGCTCCGACTGTTCTATCAGACCACAATTTTCAAGTTGTCAGATTTGAAATGGATACCCATTGTCCGAAAGATAATGAGATGGTCAGGATTTTTAGCCTTACCAACAAAAATAAATTTCAAAACCTCTTATCTCAGACTGACTGGCGTGTAGTCAATGAGAAATCGGAGTTTCAAGAAAAGTTCAAATGTTTTAATGAAATATTTTTGGATTGTTTCGAAATTGCATTTCCAAAGAGGTTATTGAGAAAAAAACCAACCAACATAAGTCCGTGGTTAACGCATGAGCTTAAGGAACTGGAGAACATGCTTTCTGAAATGGCTCTACTTAATAGTACCAGTGAGGACCCTCTCGTAAAGTCAACGTATCAAGTACTCAAATGTAACTACATTCATAAATTAAATCTGGCCAAAACATCATATAACAATGGTAGAATAATGCTTGCACCAAACAAAAATAAGGAATGTTGGAGGATAGTGAATGAATCAAGGAATGTAAAAAAACAAAAAATTCTTCAAATTAATCATGATGAAAAAATTGCAGACCAGGAAGAAATCTGTGCACTTTTTTCGGAATACTTTCAAATTTATTAAGCCAATGGTCTCCTGTATAGTGAAACCATTACTTCAAATCCAAATACTATGTTTCTGGCTCCTTATGATGTTGATGAAATGATTTCAATTATAAAAACAGTCTGTTGTAAACAATCTAGTGGTATGGATGAGGTTCCAGGCACTGTGGTTAGGGACGTTGCCGAGGCAGTGGCTGGACCACTCTGTTATTTGGTCAATTTGTTTTTCTCTGACGGTTCTTTCCCGGACTGCCTGAAGACATCTAAGATAGTTCCTGTTTACAAGGGTAAAGGTTCCACCAGTGATATGTCATCTTATCGACCAATTGCTCTGCAGGCACAATTTTCAAAGGTCTTTGAGTATTGTTTCCATAAGAGATTGTATAGCTTTTTTAAAAAGTATAACATAATAAAACACAATCAACACGCTTATCAAAAAAATAAGTCAACATTAACGGCAATAGATGCGGCTATAGAATCTATTCTTGGATCGTTGGAACAAGGAACACAATCTGGGGCTGTTCTTTGATCTCAGCAAGGCTTTTGATCTGGTAGATCATCAAGTTTTGCTGGGGAAACTGAGGAGCTATGGAGTTAGTTAGTTAGTTAGTTAGGGCCGAGAGTTGGGTGGAGTCCTACCTGTGTGATCGTAGTCAGCGGGTTATGATTGGGACAAGTAAGTCTGGAGAAAGGCTGTGTGGTGTGGGCGTGCCACAGGGCTCCGTACTGGGACCCCTTCTCTTTTTAGTGTATATAAATGATCTGCCTGACTATTGTAAATCGGCTTCTCAGATAACTATTTTTGCTGATGACTCTTCTTTCTTTGTCAGAAACAAAAATATGGAAAACCTTCTACAACAGGGGCAGGCTGCCATAGGCGAGATCGCTGATTGGTGTTCTAGAAATGGATTAAAGTTAAACACTACAAAAACAAATTTTATAGAGTTCTGTACAAAGAACACTTCAGTTGAGAGTAGTAGGCTCTTAAAATTAGAGGGCAAATCAATTCTACAGGTTGAATCTACTAAATTTTTAGGTTTATACATTGACAACAAATTAAAATGGAATGAACATATAGATTATCTTGTAGGTAAAATTAGTTCTGCAGGCTTTGTAGTTCGGCAGATAAAGAGTACTGTCACGGCAGATGTTTTGAGGTTGACATATTTTGGGTTGGTTCAGTCGCTGCTTTCATATGGCTTACTGTACTGGGGCAGTTCAAGTGGATTTGAAAACGTTTTTAGAGTTCAAAAGAAAATAGTTAGAATAATGGATGGCTTATCGTTCCGTGATTCTTGCAGAGAGAGCTTTAAAAAGCTAAATCTAATGACTTTGCCGAGCCTTTACATCTACCAATTTGCTTTATTTGTTGTTCAACACAAATCACATTTCAGCAGTAACATGGACAATCACAGTTATGGGACGCGAACCAGCTGTGATCTTGTGATTGATTATAAGGGGTTTTCAATATCACAAACCAGTCCTTATTACATGGGTGTTAAAATTTACAATAAGCTCCCCAAAGAGCTTAAATCTTATTCTTCAGTAAAGGTTTTTAAAGAAAAGCTAAAAAAGTTTCTTATTGACAGAACATATTACTCCACAGCTGAGTTCTTGAATAGATGAAATATTGTAATTGTTATGTATTTATTATACACTAATGTAAGTGATTTTTTTTTGTTTTTTTTTTATATTATATTATTTATATATCACAGGTTTTTAACTGTATTATTTTTGACAATTTATTAAGTGTATATCCGTTTGTGATTGTACATATTGATAATGAATAAACTACTTTTACTTTTACTTTTACACAAGATGCTTACCACAACCAAAATAATAAGGTAATGTATAGTAGCTAAATATTTTTCATAAGGTATAGTTTCTTCACGATTTTACAATTAATAATTTTTTTCCTGTTTAGAGAAAACTACAATAGATAGCTACGCAATCGATTTAACAAGACACGACAACGTTCAGGCCCCCTGCATCCATCCGAGAAATTAACGCGCAATGTAGCCAAGTGTGTTGAAGAAGCCGGCAGACGACAGGAGCGACTGCAGAATTTTGCGAAAGATAATTTGCGGCTAGTCCCCGATGTATATATTTTTCTGGGGCGACTATATTAACATTTATTTCAAGCTAACCTGTATCAAATTTTCACCCCAAAGATTAACAGCCAAATTCAATATTTCTCTTTTAAATAAAAGGGCTCTTCTAATATTTAGTGATTGGAAACGCCGCGTCTCGTTCTCGTTCGCGAGTCGAGGGTTACCGCCCGAAATAATATGGTCTCGGCGAGCATTGATGTCTCCGGACCGATTCAAGGCTATAGCGTAATCTCTAATGGATCTTTGATAATACCTATATGCATAATATGCTCATACCTAATAGTTTTTTTTATTAGTTGTGATTTATTGTGTTTATTGCTGATTGAATGCTAGTTTAATTTACCTTTAATCAGTCATTTGTTAACTATTTACAAAAGACCTCCCAAAAAACTATCTAAGAACTATTGAAATATTGTCAATTACAGATCCCCTTTTACCCTATTTAAATACAAGTGTCGTAACCGGCGTTCGAGGTTTGTTCCCAACATGCATCGACTAATAAGGTGAGATATTATTGATATAATAGTTTTGTGAAATCTGACTTAAGATATTTAATTTTACATTGAGGAAGTAAACTGCCAACACTTTAAACAAAGCCATAAAACAATTTTTCGTTTTGGTATTTGTAAATATTTTATAAAACAAAATACTTTACATAGCAAACTAAAATTTAAAACAAATAAAATTAACTTATTGCTACATAAAAAATACATTTTTGCAATATTCTCCAAAACAACTCTTAATTCTCCTATCCACCCTCTTTTTCATCCTTTTATAGATGGGCGAAAAATAAATTCAAGAAAAACCTAGCTAATTTCGAATTTCCATTTTCTCAATTGCCAAAGCATTAGGACTTATGATGTCACAAGCACTAAGTCCGCTTAAACAATTTCACGCCGTGCGGTGGAAAATATAAAACTTGGGGCTTTTATTTCCGCTTTTGAATACCACGGTGATTATAGCGCCAAATCAAAATCATACTACTTGTTAAGAATTATGACCGAGGAGAAATTTGACGAAATTACTTTTCAACGTATTTGTACGCGGCTGCTTAGAAAAGTTAGGCTAATAAGTTTACCAATCTCAAAGTTTAATACATGACTGATTACCTTGGGTCCCTACAAACCCTTGCAATTCACCAGGCATGGTTGCATTGTTCTTAATCTTCGCCGCACAGCCAAAATCACCAATTTTCAAACAGTTGCCTTCTGATGTTAGAAATATATTTGCAGGCTTAATGTCTCTATGAACCACTCCATGTTCATGCAAACACGCCACTCCGCTTAACAACTGGTAAGTATACTTCCGAACTAACAATTCGGGAAGTCCATTCTCTGTCGCTTTGATCAAATTTTCAAGAGTGCCCTCGGCACAGAATTCCATAAATAATAACATTTTATCCTAAAAAAAAAGGAGAAAATTAGTATTTCTAGTTTAGTAGAGAATAGAGTATTCATTCTTTTGTGTTAATTTGACTATAAGGAACGTGCATAAAATTAAAATATGAAAACGGTACTATAGATCCCAAAGGAGCATTGAAACATAGCAAAAAAATGGGTTTTTCCCGTGCAGCCACTAGAAAGAACTAAAATAACACTAATATTCAAAATATATTCAGGTATAATCAGAACGTGCTCCTACTGGCAGTGATGTCATACAGTTGGAAATTCCGGCCCTTGCGGAGCGGTATTTAAATTTCTTAGCTGTGACATTGTTTGTGTTCATTGCGGTTGATTTGCGAGGGCCAATAAAATTAAGAACCAATTAATCTTCCTATTGATATTCAACTCTTTAGGTACCTGGTAAACCATACGTGTTGTAGCTATTACTATTATACTTTTTGAAAAAGAACATGAAACATGCAAGTACAGCTGCATTGATTAACATTTAATTTTAAATCGTTGTTTTAAATATATAGATTTTAAGCTTTTAAGACATTGATGTGTTTACATGAAAAGTTTTGCATTTTAATATTGTAATGTACAGGTTGCACAAAAAGAACACAAAAGCAAGTATGTAAAAAAAATGTGAAATCAAGATAAGTCATATAAAGTTTTTTACAAGGTATAGTTCTTAGGTAATTTAATGGAAAATAAGTCGAATATGGACAACTTTTTTATTTGTGATTTTAGGCCAAAAAGTTATTCTTTATAAAAAGTTGTGCGAAATAAAGAAATACAAAAATATATATATTAAAAAATATACCTACTGTATAAACTTCTACACCATAGTATTTAACTAAATTATGATGTGTTATGCCCTCAAGTATTTTCATTTCAGTCGATACTCTCTTTATGGTCATAGTGTCGTTATGCTGAAGCGGTATTTCTTTGACAGCCATCATTTCCCCCGTGTTATTATTTACAGCCGTGTATACTTTACCGAACCGACCCTGACCTATAAAAGAAAATAAAAATTATACTTATAAGTTAGTATTGCGGGAGTGAGAACAAGTATTAGGAATATCACATGAGATGGAAAATCCGAGTACAATACGTCAAAAAAAAATTAAATTGTCGCGGTCTAAACACCCTGAATACTAAAAATTAATAATAGCATATATGTCTAATATTTTCCTAATATCTCTGGATATTAAAACCCCAGAACTATGATTTAGTTTTAATTGATTAATCATATTAGGCTAATACTAAACAAAGCAAATATTAAATGTCTACTAGATGTTTTGTAAATTCTTTCTCTAATATTAATAAAAAATAATATGAATGCAGATCTTACCTATCTTGATACCTCTCTGCCAAGAAAATGTTACATTTCTTCTTCTTACGTGATTCTTTTTCTCATTATGGCATTCTAAAATTTTTCCTATGAGCTGCTCCTGATGTAGTTTTTCATCCACTTTGCCTTCCAACATTTCAATGGCATCTCTGATCCGTTCCGAACGAGTTTTCGGTGGAAGTTTTACCTTAACTAGACTAGCGTTTCTATCTTCTCTTCTTAGACTGTAAAAAATATCATACCTTCCAGAAAAATAATACTATATAAAATTTAAAAATTATCTTGGTTTAAAATACGTGACATAGCTCACTACTTAGTAGTTTCCTAGGACGTTACATTTCAAATAAACAAACTTTACCTTCTTTATTACACTACATATTGTATTAGTAAACTGTTATTCTAACCGACTACAAAACACATTTCCCTGAAACCAACCAACTGATTTTTTATCAGAAAACGGCGACTTACCGGTCAAGAATGGAAATAAGCATTCGAGTTTGGAAAAATAGACGTGAAACTAACCCAGCCAGCTGATGTGTGGTGTATGCAGAGTGTCATGTATGTCCTTTGTGTTTGTAACCTTAAACATTCGAGGCATGCTACAAACCCGCTATCCTGTGGCGTAACGGAAATGTGTTCCCGGATTAAATGTTTATATATAATCCAAACGTAAAGTAGGTTCAGACTGCGTAGATGTCACGCGTTCTAATAAATATATTGAAAGTATGTTTTTTATATTATTAGCACTGCTCACAGGCAACTTGCCACTAATTAGAAGAAAAGTTCAGCTGGGCGAGTTATATAAATGCTAACGGTCCAAATGTATACTGAACATCGGGAGATTAGGTTTATGTATAAACACAATTGCCTCGTTTATACTTCGAGATGGACGGACAGACATATAAAAAATGTTGTAAGTATTAAATATTATAATGGCATAGAATAAATTATGAGTTGGCAGTAGGAGTTCATTCAAAAATCGCTCATAAACAATTTTTTTTTCGATTTTGAAAGAAAAAGGTAGTATAGTAGACATCTCTCTCTAATTTCCCTGTTTTTTGAAGTTTTACGAAAATTCAGAGTCATAACTTTTTCATCCCGCGTCAGCACCCAAGGTTTAGAATTAGGTTGACTCGAAAATGGTTCGTCATACGTACTTTTTAGTAATAACCAAAGATAATGAGCTTGAAAAACAAATCAAAAAATTCCCGGGCAGATTTTTACAGAAAAAATGTCTCAATACTCTCCTACAGATCTCAAATCAAGCAAAAAAATCCGATTTCACTCATTCGTTTCGTAGATATAGGTCAAGAATTGAAATTCAAGTTTTTCTCGAGTCATCAATGATTACGGTCGTTGTTACTTGTTAGGTAAATAATTGTTACGAAAAACGTTAATCCAATCATTGTATCTTTACCGAACTACTTAGTTGTACAAGAATAGATCCAATGCGTGAGTGGTTTCCACAGACTCGTTAATAACGTATATCCAACTAGGGCTCTCATTGCTCCCGACGCGACGTACCACCGCCATCTTATAAACTTGGGGCGGACAAAGCAATTGTTTTATACACTTTTGATGATAACTTTCAAAACCTAAAAGTTATTCTATATTTTTAGGGACAATTTGTTTTAATAGTAAATAAAATGATCTTTGATAAAAAAAAGGGAAAAAAACGGGAAACAGCCAGGCAAAACTAAATTAATCTGTCATAAAAATATAGTTTATACCAAAAGTATTACCTAGAGTTTAAGTTAAAATTCATATTATCTACGGCGTCAGTATTGGGAGATTGTTGCTCCATACTTGTTTTTCTCGTAGGAGCCGATCTTTGGCTCTTATAGGTTGGTCTAGGACTAGGAGAGGAACCTCTTGACTTGGATCTGATGTGTTCCAAAGACATTCTTGGCGAGGCCGAGTAAAAACCACTCTCAGGTGTTGATGGGGCCGTAGTACCTGCAAAGCGAGTTGATAATAAAAAAGATTATCATTGGTAAACGTTAAGCCCTCGAAGATTGGAATATTACGCAAAATTCAAAAATATATATGAGAATTGTATGTACTTCTTAGGTTTGATAACTTTAGTTAAACTAGATATTCATTTTTTTATACCATATTTCAACAGACCTTAAAAATACTCATTTTGTTGTATGTACAAATCAAAGTGGAGAAATGAAAAGGGTCTGTATAACAATTATTAATAACTAAAATAAATTTGTTAATAGAGAAATGCGAAAGTTGAAATTATTTAAACATAAAACTGACCATGCACAAAGCAAAAGTCTTTAGATTAATTTTGGCATTAAAACAAATTTGGCAAAAACACACAAAAGGGTTAGAAATTACGGATTTTTCGATTTTTTTTCTTCATACTGGCATCATTTAAACCTTATATCACTTACAGTAACCGTTTTTTTTTTAAACAAGCATACTTTATATGGATAATTAAAATCGATCGAGATTTTGACTGCTATGTATTTGTTAAATTCAAAATTGATAGAAATTTGAATAATTCTAAAGGGATTTTCAGTAACTATTTAAAAAGATTTTAATACCGAATAGTGTTGAAATGATATTTATTGCAAAAGATTTTTAAAAAAACGTGAAAGAGTATATAACACGTGTTTAAAGCAGAAGTTTTTAATTGAGGAGGAATCTAGCACGAGGCGTTAGCCCAGTGCAAATCTTTAAAGTTTAAAAACCATCACTTTCACACGAGTAATGTACATTACTTTCCTTACTACAAAGAATCTTCAGTAGAGCATTTATTTTTATTTACATTTCGACACTAGTGTTGTAAAACTGAGCAACTTCTCTGATTTTAAATAAGTTAAAAGTAGGCTTTGCTTTTTCAATTTTGTTTTGATTCATCAAATAATGTCGTGTTGAAATAGTACATTGTATAACAAGTTTTGAAAACAGCTCTTTTTACAAGAATGTGGGAGTTTGGTGGTAAGTAAGTGTTAAAGTGTTTAAACGTGTTATACTCTGTATTTTCTCTACAACTGCATTTGGAGCGTACATTTAAATTTACTGTGTACTCTCTATTTCATACATGGCAATGTATTTTTTTTTCTAATACTATATCGTACAACTGCTGAAACACACACATTTTAATGAATGAAATGTGCACGTGTTTCAGACTAAACGACTGTGTAGGAAAGTTCTTGAAAATTAAATTAAATAAAATTCTGTTTGCACTGATAATTCCTCATTTCTCACAATGTCCGAAATATTTCTCACAGATTAACTAGTCTTTATCATGAGAAATCAGGACTTTTTAATGCAAGGATGTTATGTGGATAATATGCAATTAGACGAACCAGAATTAAGCTGTGGGAAATGATTTCCCTTGATATGTGGAGTTAGTCGTTTTCAGACTTTGCTGGATGTGTGTTTTTTAGGCGTTTCCATAGCAGTCAAAGGAAAAGTATTTTTCAACACGAGTTGAAAAAAATATTCAACAAACATGTGATGTGCGGCACTTTCTAGCGAAGTTAATAGTGCTTTTATGGCAGTTTCACAAGTGGTCACGAAAAAGCATATTTTACTTCTTTTTACCCCCTTAAAGGAGGAATTTCGAAATTATCGAAAATTAAATAAGTAAATAAATTAATAATCAGTGTAATATTGTTAAAAAAAAAGTGGCACCACAATGAGGCGAAGTCTAGCACAAGTCGGCTACTCTACTTAACCTCAAAAGTAATGCAGAAAATGTATAAGTATATAAATAAATGAAAATCTAATATATAACAAATATAAATAAAATCAATATATCCAAAATAATTCATAAGTAATTCCATAGTTATAATTTAAAATATAAGAAAATTATGGAGAAATTTGAAATTGTGACTTTAAAGACTTTAAGTACCTTGAAGTGTCAATAAAAAAATTTTAAATTGTTTTTTGAACTGAGTTACATAAGTGAGATAAGGTTATGTTGCAAATAGTTATATGTTTTAACGGCATTATAAGTAGATGACCTCTGAAACATGGCTGAACGATGGTGAAGCATTGTTAAATGATTGGTAAAACGAGTCCTGTCATGAATATTATTGCAAGGGACCAATTTATTTTTTAGTCAAAGTCAAAATATGCTTTATTGTCTAAAGTAAAAAGTACTCAATGACAAAGCTATAAAAATAAATATGTTAACAATCAAAATAATAAATAAAAGAATGCGCAAGAAAGAATTTGAGACAAGTATGATTAAATCACTGCAAAAAAGCCCAAAGTCAAATTCCTCAATAAAAGAAAATAATTATACAACATTAGTATAAAACTGCACAAAATATAAAAAGAAAACTAAAAAAAGAAGAAAAAAAGTATATCACATCACATTGCAACAATGATTATCAGTCATAATATATAACAACATAATACACAAGATTAAAATTCAATAAACAGATTCATCCATACTATAACCTGTCCAACAAGTAAAAAAAAAAAGAAACTAAAATAACAAACATAATAAACTTAACATATGCACGTCCAAAAGTATAATTATTAGTACAAAATATACACATATCATAAGAAGCATTAATTAAAATTCTTAGACAGAAATTCTTCAACACTATAAAAAGCCTCAGAGATCATTACATTCTTAACCCTAATTCTAAACAATCTGTAATTACTGATGCTTCGAATACTGACTGGGAGGTTATTAAACATCTTTTTCGAGGTATAAAAAATAGAATTTTTAGTTAGAGCTGATGAAGGTATAGGTAGACAAATATTGAAAGAGCTGCGGGTGCCCACCAAAGACACGGTATGAATTCTGTCCAAATACATTTTGTGCATCAGGCACACTGACTCCAATATAAACAGACCTGCTAAAGTCAGAATTTTTTTTGATTTAAATACAGGCCTACATGAATCACGAGGTTTCATGCAGTACAAGTATCTTATAGAACGCTTCTGCAGGACGAAAATCGACCGAAATAAGTTATTGCAGCAAGAGCCCCAAAAACATATTCCGTATCTTAAATGTGCTTGGATAACTGAAAAATAGACATTCTTTGCCACTGTTTCGTTTAATTCATTTCTGATTGTACGAACGGCATAACATCCAGAACTCAATGTTTTGTAGAAGTTATTAATATGTACAGGGTGTTCCAGCGAGGACTGAACAGGGACCTATTTTCGACCTTCCTCGTATTTTGGAAAAATTCAAAATAGCCAATCGATGTATTTTTTCTTATAGAATCCAAAAATGTCATCGAAAAAATATTTGAACCAGAAACAAAAGAGTTACGCTATGCATCAGGTGTTTTTTAAATGGAATGTATCGTTTTTTATACGATTTTTGGAAAGAGTGATTTTTTTTATGTCCGTTCTGATTAAAAGATTTGATTTTGCGATAGCTGTTTATATTACATTTTAATGTTTTACAAACTAAAATTTTAGCTTCACCTGTTTAAAATATACGATAGGTTGATATAGGTGATCAAGGTAAAATGACGTTTGAATGCTTTGTCAATAAAAATTGACATTATTTTAATTATTGTCGAAGTCTTCACCTAAAAAATATATATTTGATTTTGATCGAAATGAAATACTCTTTGGACGAGAGACTACAGATTGTTATGCTATTTTACAAGTGCCAAGAAAGTGCAAGAGAAGCAAGAAGAAGATTTATTGCAAATTTTCATAGAAATATATCCATCAATACAATTCTAAGGATAAAAAACCTATTTGAGGAAAATAAAACTTTACATGATAGAAAAAGAAATTCAATAAAAAATAATTATTAAATAATAAAATAAAACTACTAATAACATAAGTTTTCAATGTGACCGCCGTTTTTCGAAACAACATCGATAACCCCTTTGTAGCCTTTCTAAACTTGCTGTTACAATATGATTTTCCTGGTTAAGGCGGTTTATTTCATCGACAATTTTTCCCATGATCTCTTGAATATTTTCGTTTCGTTGTCTGTATACGACGTTCTTCAAATGGCCCCAAAGAAATGTATCCAAAACTGAGAGGTCGGGGCTATTGGGCGGCCAAGCATATGTTCCATTTCGCCCTATCCATTCGTTATGGCGCCGATTTAAAAATTGAACCACATCATGCACGGCATGAGGAGGCGCCCCATCATGTTGCCAAATTAAATTCTGATATTCTGCCAATGGTAAGTCTTCCAAAAAATTTTCAATTTCGTTTTCTAAAAACTCATAATATCTGTGCCCATTTAAAGTCCCGTTAAAAAATATTGGTCCCAAAATTTTATTGTTTTTTATTCCATACCAAACATGAATAGAATTCCTCCCTTGAAATTTAATAGACTGGAACTTTTTTGGATTTTCAACGGCCCAGTGGTGACTATTATGTCTGTTGAATACTCCCGATGTTGTGAAAGTAGCTTCGTCGGTCCACACAATATTTTTGAATAAATCAGGGTCTTCGTTTTCTTGCCGAATTACCATTTGAGAAACAAATTGGAAGCGAAGTTCTTTTTGTGCCGGTGTTAGGTGCTGAAGTGGAAGGATACGAAAAGGCCTAAATTTATGAATTTTCAGAGTCCTGTGAACAGTCCCTCGGGTAACTCTTCTGCGCCTTACACCGTACTGAACTTCCCGAACTGCATCCGAAATAAATTTGGTTGGATTAACTTGAAAATAATTTATAATGGCCTGGTCTCGATTTCTTCTTCTTTGTATATTTCTTTTTCTATCATGTAAAGTTTTATTTTCCTCAAATAGGTTTTTTATCCTTAGAATTGTATTGATGGATATATTTCTATGAAAATTTGCAATAAATCTTCTTCTTGCTTCTCTTGCATTTTCTTGGCACTTGTAAAATAGCATAACAATCTGTAGTCTCTCGTCCAAAGAGTATTTCATTTCGATCAGAGTCAAATATATATTTTTTAGGTGAAGACTTCGACAATAATTAAAATAATGTCAATTTTTATTAACGGTAGGTTAGGTAAAACGTAGTAACGGACATAAAAAAAATCACTCTTTCCAAAAATCGTATAAAAAACGATACATTCCATTTAAAAAACACCTGATGCATAGCGTAACTCTTTTGTTTCTGGTTCAAATATTTTTTCGATGACATTTTTGGATTCTACAAGAAAAAATACATCGATTGGCTATTTTGAATTTTTCCAAAATACAAGGAAGGTCGAAAATAGGTCCCTGTTCAGTCCTCGCTGGAACACCCTGTACCTCAAATTTCAATCTATTGTCTATAAACAACCCTAAGAATTTGTTTTCTGTCATGTTTTTCATAGTCTGACCATCAAACAAAATTTCATTTATGTGGCATTTAAAATTTAAAATGTTGGTTTTTGCCACATTAAATGACAGATGATTCGCTTTGCACCATTCTTGTATGTTACGCAGGTCAGACCTCGCCATATCATTTAGAATGTCGGGATTCTTGTGATGCCATAAAATTGTGGTATCATCGGCAAATGAGGTGCACTGTCCGTTGCGAATGAAGGAAGGCAGGTCATTAACATATCAAAAACAAAAGCGGTCCAAGAACAGATCCTTGAGGCACACTCGCGGTTATCCCAAGTTTAGATGACAGTTCCCCCTGAAAACGGACATTCTGATGACGGTCACTAAGGTATGATGTAAGCCACTCCAAAAATGCGCCCCTAAAACCATAGAGTTCAAGCTTCCTCAGTAGTATCCTGTGACAGACACAGTCAAAGGCCTTCGTCAAATCACAGAACACCGCCGAAGCCACCTCTCCCTCATTGAGACACAGATACAATTCTTCCATAAAATGAAAAATAGCATCATCAGTGTTTCTGGAGAACCGAAAACCAAACTGTGCATCGGAAAGCAGTTTGTGTTTATCCAAAAAAGCAAGCATTCTAGTTTTTATTGCTTTTTCCACAATCTTGCTGAGTGTAGGTAGCAAAGAAATTGCCCTAAAATTAGAGGGTAGGTCTTTGTCACCTCCTTTGAATAAAGGAATGACAGTGGCCATTTTGAGGAGAGAAGAGAAAGTTCCATTTTGAATACTCAAATTGATAGCATCTGCAAGAGTTTCCAACACAGAGTTGGGGATGTTCTGGAAAATTTTGATTGAAATTTCATCCCAACCTGAGGAGTTTTTATTTTTTATGTCTTGAAGAATGGCTCTCAACTCATTTTGACTAACAGGTGTAAAATAGAATGTCTGAGATACAGACACATGCTTGAGAAAGGATAAGGGGTTGATGGAGTCCTCAGTAAGATTACTACTCAATTGTTGTGCAATAGTACAATAAAAATGATTCAATTCATCTGCCCTTAAATTAGTGTTAATCAAATGACCAGATTTCTTGCCTCGCAGCTCATTAACTATATTCCAGATTTCCCTTTGTTTATTTCCTGCGGTATGAACTTGATTATAGTAGTAAAGTTGTTTAACAACTTTAATGGTTTTTCGATAGATGTTTTAGATTTAATAGAATAGATGCACCAGGGTTATTTAAAATATTTAATACAAAAGTAGCCATATGATGAAGTCTGCGATTGTCCATTTTTAACCATTTAAGTTGCTCAAATGTATGTGATATATGGTCAAACTTTCTAAGTCCAAAAATGAACCTACAACAGGAATTTTGAACCTTCTGGATCCTATTTTTATCCAAAACATCAATACAGTTACCATAAATAAAAGCACAGTAATTAAAGGTGGATAAAACTAAAGATTCGCACAGAGTTTTGCGTAAGCCTAAATTTAGGATGTGTCTGTTACTGTACAAAAGTTTTAAAGCTAAAAAGATTTTTGCATGAGTTTTTTCACATGTTCTTTAAATCTTAAATTTGAGTCTATGATAATTACAAGATTCTTTACTGACTCCACTATAGATAGTCTCGTATCATCCAGAGCAACATTAAACCCTTCTTTTAAGATATTTACCTGATTTTTATTTCCGAAAAACATAACTAAAGATTTTGTGGGATCTAATTGTAAGCTTTGCTCAGACGCTTGTGTTTGGCAATATTTTGTAGATTTCAGAATGTCAGCTGTATAGATAAGAAATAGTAAAGAGCCCAATATTGATCCCTGAGGCACTCCAGATAGTATCGAAATTTGTTTTGAGACCTTATTTGCATAATATATCTTTTGAAACCTGTTTTCAATTAGTTTTTAGACAATCAATTTTGAAAGATATTTACAAAAGAATCGCCTTAAGTTGAAAATATACTTTAAAAATGGTAAAACAAATTTCACCCCGATAAAAACGGTCGCACTGTATATTAAACCTACCTATTAAATGGGAAATGCACTCATCCATGCTTCTTTTCAGATCTTCAAATTCTTCCTCAGTAAGGTACTTTGTATTTGCAGGTTCGCAAACCGTTAACAGAAACTCCATACCTTGGTTAGCCCACCTTGGCCTCATTCCTGCAATATAAATATACACACTGTTAGAAATCAGATTCTCTCGGAGATTTCATTTATCATAAGAGACGAAATTTTTCAAAAGAGGTTTAAGCCAAATTCGACCATGCTTGGGAATTTAGTGCAAATTGTGTGGTTTTTTAGTTTTATTATAAATTATGATTGACAGTGTTAAAAATATTACATTATGAAGAACCTATTTCCAATCCAACATATTTACAATTTTCTTAACTGTTGATTTTTTATTTTTGCATCAAACATCACCTCAAAAGTAATTTTCTCAGGTATTTAAACCATATGATACATAAAAAACACTTTAACCTAACAAATAAATAAGTAAAATGCATTGTCAAATTATTTTTTATTTCTATATTGAAAATGAAGTGTGTTTAGATGATGGTTTTGTGGATTTCGTTTAGGATAGGTTTGTCGTTAAAAAACAAAAGTGGCTTTCTTACTTCTTTTACTGTTAATTAAATTGGGCATCAACATAAGACAGTTGTAGAAATACACTATCGATCAAAAGGAATGTTCTTGTTACTCTAATAGGTTTTTTCTATAACGATTTATGGCGGGACAAAAGTAGGGAAAACAGAATAAAGATTTAGTCTGTATTTGTTTAGTGTGAGAGTTATCGACTTGATACATTATAAGTTATTACAATAGACTCCATCAACAGATCTTCAAAAAAAAATTGTTGAGGTTCATCGGCAACAAGTGGTTATTTGAAAAATTTCCACAAATTTTTAAATCGTGAAAAGAAGGTTAAGAGAGGTAGGATTATTTAGCAGAAGAGTTACCAAGAAACGATTCGTATCCAAGAATAAAAAGGCCCGACTTGCTTTCGCAAAAAAAATTGCATTGCGCAGACAACTTTCCAAATTGGACAAAATTCTTGTATCGTATTGAAGGAATACTTGACTGATTCATCTACTTGGATATTTTAAGGAACATCATGCTTCCAACTGCAGAAGGCAACTAACCATTAATATAAATATTTCAGCAGGATACTGATCCCAAACAAAAGTCTAGAGTTCTTAGATATTCGTTTGTGGCTGAAAAAATTAAAATTATGGATTTTCTAGCACAAAGTCCAGATCTTAACCCAATCAAAGATTGCTGCTTTTTTCCGATAGTGTACTTAATTTTTAAACTGATATTTTGATGCTTTCAATTTTTTTAAAAAACTATATGGTTGTTCGCATTTTATTGATGCTAATTTTTTGCTTATAAATATTATTTAAATGAAAGAAAATTGTAAATATTATTTTCCTTTTATCAATGTTAAATTTTGTTTGGACGAAACAAAAATAATAATTCATTTTAAAACACCATCAAAAATAACAGTCGACTTATTAAATATTTTTGTTTAAACTTACCTCTTCCCCTTTCGCACCTCTCTGTGACAAACGTCATCCAAAGTTTCGCAAAATGGACCATACTATATATTGCTTTCGATCGAAATTCAGATGGCAACCCATCAGTCATTTCTTTGTAAAACTGAAAGGAAAAATATTAATCAACTTTTATTGCATACAACTCAAATTATTTTGGTAAATACTGAAAATAACGTTGGATAAGCAGTGTGCGGTTACTAAAAAATGATGCGGTTGCTGTAGGTAAAAATGAAAGCGCTTTGAGATTAGTAAGGACTTTGTTAATATTTGTATCAAAAAACTACTTGGTAATATAAAAAGAATTAACGTCAAGCAGATGAATCGCAAAACTGTGTCAGTATTTAGTAGACATTTATAAAATGACACATAAGGGCAAGTTCAAATATTAATTAGATACATTTTAATAAGAGAAAATCAATTTATTCCAGTAGGTTACTGTTTACTGATATAATATGAATAGCAGATGAATATTGGTAATTTCACAGGTAAACAAGATTTTTGTTGAAAGTGAGGTTTAATACACCTAACTTTCGATACATATCAGGTTATAATCTCATCGCTAGATGAGAAATATTTCTGAAACTCAAAAACTATCACTATAAGTAATTTACCTCAAAACCAAACCTGTAAATTTGCATTAATATTTCCCTTATTCTGGTACATAAGGCATGCCTATCTAGATCATCAAAAGCCTCTATAGTCGTGTAGTCGAAGAAACTTTGTACTTTTGCTATGGCCTTTGGTATAATACATTTAAATGCTATTATGGAATTCTGAAATAAAAAAAATTCAACTATATATATGTATATATATTTATATGTATGTATATATATTTATATGTATGTATATATATATATATATCATATATATATATATATATATATATATATATATATATATATATATATATATATATATATATATATATATATATATATATATATATATATATATATATATATATATATATATATATATATATATATATATATATATATATATATATATATATATATATATATATATATATATATATATATATATATATATATATATATATATATATATATATATATATATATTTTGGACAGACAGATTGAATACATGCTATGTATTATAGAGCAGTGAGTCGGAGCTTCCATCGACGTTTTTCAAATAACGAAACATGCACTCACAGAACCTCTACTACCACGGCCGTTATTGTATCGCTACACCTGGTTTGATTTTGGTCAACTGTTATTGATATTTTAATGTCTTAAATAATAGATGATTGGCTCTAGACTCTTTGTATTCAGCAACCTTAGTAGTATTGCTCTTTCTGGAACATAATAGAGTACTAAATCCTCAATAGCAGACGCAGTTGAAAAAATAGTTAAATACCAACAGATCCGATGAGTACTAGAAGAATAATCTGTTGTTTATTCTTATGTTTAAAAAAAAACTAATTTTTATAATAGTTATAACTTTTGTTTGTTTCTTCTTTTTATTAATTTAAATGTCAAAAATATCTGGTTTGGTAGATTATAGTTGTAGTTGTACTCAGCGTTATTGTATTGTTTCTTTTTGTTTTTTATTTTGACTATGGAAGACACATTTTTATTAAACTTAAATAAGGTTTGGTCATCATAAATACATACTATTTAGTAATTACCTTTAAAAATTTCAGGTCGTTGTCATTGATATAGCTACTACAGTTTGTTTTGAACATTCTTGTGAAGGCCATAGTCTTCATGCTCATTTCTCGTTCGTCGTTAAAAATACTTTGAAGTTCTCTGCACACATTAAACATTGTTTGTCTGCAATAATAATAATAATAGTTCTCACGTTATGAAAATAAAACCATATTTAAAACTATTACTTACAAACATCTACCGCCAGTTTCACTAAGAGCAATTAGATCTTGTTTAAGAGTTAAATTAGATGCAATTTGTTTGTTATATTGTTGCTTTTGCAATCTTAAACCTGTAACTGTCAAGTTTGCCCATGTCTAAATTTAAACCTCTTTAGAGCCTAAACCCTGTATCAACTCTATTAAAAATTCTATTGAATTATATCTGAAGTTTTTTTATTTGGTTATGGTATGCGCTCTTTTCACTTCAAACTTAGTAGCAAGTGCAAATTTTTTTGTTTTCTTTTTTTATTATTTATGGGTAAAATCCCATTTTATAATTACAAAAAATACATAATATAATAAATGAAATAACGTATGACTTGAAGGAATAAATAATAAAGTTCTTAAAAATTTAAGATTCTGACAACTGTTCAAAACAGCTTCTCTGTTTATTGCATTGTTAAGATAACAAAGGATGACGAAAATAAATTCACATTAGTGGATTTTTGGTTAGATTAGTGTTTTAGGTAAGAACAGTGTTAAGTTTATACAGTTTTCTCTGAAGGCACTTCAAAAAAAGACATTAAAACTAATGCAAGATATTTAAACAATTACATTGATGACAATATCTGTCAAATATTTTGAAAACCGAAAAAGAAATCATTTGACTTACTTTAATGTGTTCACATCTTCTTTACTAATCTCATCTAGAAATTCGTCAATCTTTTTCAGAAGCCTTTCAGCAATTCTCTCTAAAATAGTACCTAAAATATTAGCATACTTGTTGGCTAACAGTTCATTGCCCTTTGAAATGTATTTCACAATCGAAAGTGAAAAATTGAACTCTTCTTCCAGAAGATTCTTCTGGAAAGTATTATGATGGAACAACACCCATTGCTCAAGGTATTTCAGATAATCTTTAAACACTTTTACCATACATTCTTCGAAGGTTTCCAGTGTATTATCATGAGTATTGGGTATGTCATCTGTTCCCGATTTTATGGCGGCTATATATCTGTCTATCCGCTCACGCTCTCTAACTGCGACTCTCAGTCCTAAAACAAATTATATATTACACAACTAGTTCGCAAATCCTAGACATATCTATATCAACAGAAAGTATTGTTATTTATAACTAAAATGATTTTAAACCCTAGACTATTTTGGTACTTACAATCTAAACTCAGATGTTCCTTAAGAAGATATCGGACTAACACTTAAAAGCGTTTACTTTTCAATTTCTTATTTACCGACGAATTTTTAAATCAGATTATCGGAAAGACCCTATTTTTATATTAATTTTTCTGTTTCAAGAAGTTTATTGAAAGCTGTACTTTCTTATGTTCTGTTACAAAAAATACACTTTCTTTTAACATTTTTTCCAAAAACGCGTAGTCAAGGTTAACTGCCATATTTTATATTTGGCTGAACATCCTTGTCATAGAGTAATGAGTTTATGTCGGTGACTCATATCGACGTCACCTGCAAACATCTTATGATTTATTTGCAACTTTAGACAGTTTATGAAACCCAAGATAAAAAAATAATGTTTTTTTTATAATAATATTTTCTGATTGTATCTGGTGGAGCCTGGAAATCAGTATATTCTGATTGTTAAAGTATTACTGAATATTTAGTGGCTTAATACTTTAGAATAAATAATTGTTTATACTCTAAAATCATTACATACCAATGTCTACAACATTAATAGAACAAAAATATATTTCACACACATTGAAATACTTTTACATGAAAGCTCACTATTTACTTCCATTGTTCATTAAATAAAAACATTCTTCAATATTAAACAATTAAGATAAGAGTACTGTATAAACGGGGTTACATAGTTAAATATGTAATACATATACAAATATTGTACCACAAAAAAATCTTAATCTATCTAAAGATTTTGTCAAATTTTTATTTATGAAGTACCACATTAAAAGAAGTGTCTTCTTTTTGTGTTAGTACAGTATGGGAAAAATATTTTTTAAATAGGTAAATATAAGTTGCAGAATATACATTCGTTATAAGCATGTTAACAAACAGTTTAAATAAATATTTAGGATATGTTATATGGATAGGTCTTACCTTCCTTAAGCTCTCTCATAAGTTGTCTTACGCTAAGTGGCGAGGGATTTTCAGGCTTCTGTTCTAATCTCATTTGTAAGTACTCTTTAATAACTTCTAAAGGCACACCTACCAGGAATAAAAACATAGATCTATAAGGAGGTAAATCAAGATTCTTTGCTTCTGGACTCCAAGTACCATATCGAATCAGTTCTTCCTCTGGTGTGTCACATGTCATCTAAATTAAAATAAAATGTTTACTTATTAATTGAATTAATTAAAATTGAAATTAAAACTAAAATTAAGTTTATAGAAGGATATTTCACTTATAACAGAAATATATAATATTAAAATAGCATGAATGCATTAAAGTAAATAAAATAAACAATAATCAAAAGAAAATATAAAAATTATAACCGTTAAATGATGCCTTTACCTTTCCTTATATTTCCTTTATAGTTAACTTAAACCATTTTGCATTAAGTATATGGTGCAGTACCTTATTGTAAAAATTCATCCTTTGGTAATAAATGGAACTCTTACCGATTCTAGTTTATATGTATGACAAATCAATGTAATAATGACATCTCGTGAAGTAATTATGTATATCATTTCTATCACTCACAGTAATATCCCAGATAAACCTACACCAGATGCGAAAGTGCCTATCTAACGCATGCATGGCGAATTTATGTGAAACTTCGCCTCCTACGGATGTCCAGCCATCTGAGACACCGTAAGAGATTCAGTTGATATTTTAAATCCGCACGGAAAAGTGCTTGCTCGAGCGGCGATATCGATAGTGCGAGAGCTTATGTTATTATTTAATTTTTCATAACATAACATTTATTTTTTATAGTTTTATTTTTGTGGTTGTAAAAATGCCTGGTTATAAGTGTCTTTATTTATATTGTTCAAATAGAAGTGGGAACAATAAATCACTTTTCAAATTACTTTAAGATCCCGTAAGGTATGTTGGTTATTATTAACATTTATAATTTTTTACGCCTGATAGTAAGTTTAATAGGTTCACGCAAAATATGTTTTAACAAGTAGCTACTGTATAAGTAGCCTAATTTATAGTTTTTTTATAGTATAAAAATATAATAATTTTAGATTTAACAGTCGGCTTAAAGCGGACGGGAAGATCTTTTAGAAAAAAGTTATTGTAATTACAAGTTATGCGAAAATCACTTTGAAAGTAGAAGTTTTGCGGTATCCACAAGCTGTGTAAAGCGCCTTTTTGATACCGTTATACGGACAATTTTTCCTGGACCAAAGCGCAGATCTGATTTTTTATTCGAAGAACCTCCGAAAAGGCCATAATTTTGTCAAGTAGGTAATTTTATTGTTAAAGACAGCATTGTTAAAATACCGCTACCGATAATCATATTAATCCCGGTAAGAATCAAATAACCCAACTGACGTGGTTCAGGGGCAGAGAGAATCAAATCTTAGACGTTATGAAGGTGAACACGGTCACCCATTACGCAAAAAGTTCATTACTATAGTGACGGATAAAATTAAAGAAAATGCAGACGTTAAAGTAATGGGTTTTAAACATATGAAAATAATTGTTTTTATAAATAATAAGAAGTAATTTTAAAATATTGTAACGCAACTACTTATTATAATCTAGTCTAAAAATTTCGTATTAAGGTAAAGCAAATATTAGAGATAATAAAATAATTGAAAAAATAGAGTAAGTAATAAAAGAGTTTATATAATACGTTTGTGTTGGAGGAGCAGCCATGGTATACACAAAAAAATAGCATTTTTTAACAATATATATGCTCATACTAACTCCATAACATAACCCTCAGTAATTAAATAAATCCGCTCAACAATTCGAATTGACATACCGACAGGTATTAACAAGACTGTTTCGTCCACGTTGGCTTTGGTTTAGCTGCCGGCTATCTCGGCCGGACTAGATTCTTGTTACTTGTACAATACAGATAATTGAAAAACGTATTTTCTAAGAACTGAGAACATTTATTCGAAAATGTTTACAATATTTTTTTTACGGGACACGTAAAAGCAGTTTATGTCCCTTCTATATGATTGGATTTTCTCCGTTATAGACGTTATAATGCATCGTTTTTTGTCATTAAATTATTTATTTTATCTTTGTTTTAGATATTACCCAAAAACCTTGTTTGTTGATCATAAAATGATGGCATTTTATGATCATCGCATTTAATTCCTTAATAAAAGACAGGATATTCCTAATCAACTAGTTACATAATTAATGTTCAGATATTTTTTATAATTTTGTGAATAAATAAATATAATATTTGGGAAAGATAAAAATGTGTTTTTTTTCCTAATTTAAACGCCATTTTCTGAATAGTGCAGGAAAATGAGCATTTGGCATTTTTTTAAAACACCATTATAATTAGTTTTTCATTTTAATGAAATAAGATTAAATCAAATTTATATCGCAGTAAAAGCAAAAATAAGGACCTTACAAAACCGGTAATTCATATATTATAATACCCAAATATTCATAATATTTTGCTTCCAAAAAATTTGAATTGGTGCGGGTAACGCTACTTTTAATTTATTAATAATTTTTAATATCTGACAAAATTTTTGGTGCGGGCCATACATGTCTCTCGCGCCGAGGCCAAAGAAAATTGACGCGCTACTTGTCTAACTTTCGCATCTATTGTAGGTCTGAGGTAATATTTTAATGCTTATTTCTCCCTATAATGTTATGAATAAAAGTTGTACTTGGCCAAAAATGGATATACTTTATATACATATTATAGTCCTTATACAAATTTTTTGTTAGGTATAGTCTGTCCAAGGAATAAATTGTTTTATTTTTTGTTATGCTTTTAATAAATTTTCAAAAGTTGATCCTAAATTATATATTTTGTAAATATGAATAACAGAAATAGATAGATAGATAGAATAGAAATAGATTTTCATTCCACGTAAAAGAATTATCAATTAGCAAACCTAAAAACTAATTTTTTAAAGTTTTTAAATAACCCATACATAACTATATTTTCTGCTAATAAATTTTGATTTTTCCAGTCCACATAAAACACGATTTTTCTAAATTTAACTTTATTTTATGCTGAAACATCCACAATTCCATTATTTTCATGTCACAATTAATACTATTTCTTATTGTTTTCACGACTCTATATATAAAATAGTTGTATCATCTGCATAATATGTTAATTCCATATTAAGCTAAACGCTAAGAAGATGAAAGAGAAAAGTAAACTTTGCTACTTACTTTTGAAAATATTTCCATATCTTCTGGTTTATCCAGAGTAAGTTGGACTTTCTGCAAAACATTGTTATGAAGGCATTCCAAAAAACTTAAACTCTTGTATAGAGCTCTGGTTTTAAGTATATTTTCAATGTATCTTCTGTAGGGAGATATATTATTATGGTCTTTTTTTGAGATAAATAAAGCCAGTGGAACAATATTATACATATCGCTTTTCATCATGATACTTCCATCGCCAAATGACGAACCAATGCTGTTGTTACTATCTGACGATGACCCAGAAGACACCTCATCGGACATGACTGGCCAGCTCCCTGGCTTTGATTCAAGGCAAAGAACCAAGCGAGCTAAAATATTCAGTTTGAGTCTCTGCATTTCAGTCATATTGAACCATAAACTAATGGCTTTCACCTAAAAATACACCACAGACTGAAACTACCATTCTTTGGAATAACACCGATGTTAATATTCTTAAGGAAAAGGTAAGCAGTGACTTACATAATATTAAACAGTGGTGCAATTGTACTGTCTTTCAATACCTACTTGAAAACAAAATCTATTAAACTTTAAATGTGTAACTGATTACATTTATTTAATGATTGAAGTTATTGATAAACATGACGAAAGTCGGATTTAGATATTAAAATTGATAGCTTTACCTCAAATTTGATAAACATATACACAATTAATGCAAGAAGTTATAAGGTTGCTATGCACTGACTGAATAATTACATATTTGCTATAGGATAACATTTTGGGGTTCTTTTTCTAATTATTTGTTTAATGGTGTCTTTTTACTACAGAAGAGGGTAACCAGATATATGTATGTAGCTATTTATTGTTTAGTATATACAGAATATAAAGGTGGACTAGCTTTAAGAGAGAACTGCAAGCAAAAAGTGAAAAATCAGTGACACGGTCTAGTCAAGTTCAAAGTAAGATGAAATGGTACCTTCGTATTAGAAAAAACTTCCTGCGCGTCCGACTTCAAAAAAATGTGTTATGTATAGGCAATTTAAATTACATTTCGGATAAAAATGGGTTCAAAAGGGTTCACGCGCTGTAGAAATACAAATACATGAGTAAGATTTACCATTTCAAATTTTGCAGTTACTTAGATAAAGGATCAATGCAAGGCGGTAAAGAGCCATTTTGTGGATTAAAAAATTATATGCGACGGCATTTGCGTCAAAAAGTGGTCAAAAAATGGTCGAAAATGGACAAATCTACTTCTGTTTTATAATTCTGGTTTTAATTTTTTCATAAAATCGTATTTAGCGCCCAACTATACATACTTCCCTAATTAAATCACATTGAAGCTAATAAATATCTTTCACAGCTTTAACAAAAATTGCAGCGGCAGAAGGCTTGCAAATGATCCATAATACTGCGTGCAGTTCCCCCTTAAAGAAAAATAATTGTAGCACTCGACGAACTTATCGGTTGAGGTTGTCGATTTCTAAATCACAAATTATAAAAAATTCCTTTGTTTACAACGGCCGCAAAATATATAACAGTTCTCCTCCTGAACTCATACATTGCAATAGCATGGCTCTGTCAGCAATAATTTCAAAATTTCAACAAAGCTATTTTTTGCCTTTGAAGGGGTCTAGGTAATTATTTCAAAACAAACATGTTGAACTACAAATAGATCAAATTACAAAAAGTACAAAAACTAAAATTTCGAATGCAAATAAGTTCAATTACAAAGTATTCAAAAATAAACAGTTCGATTAAAATTAAATAAATAATATATTTTATGTAAAAGTATCTTTCAGGGAATACTCTCATTTGGGTAGTAAGACATATTTTAACACGAATATTTGGAAGTTATCTTGGTTTGTGGCTATGGAAAAGTCAAGACCTTAGAAAATTTTAAATTTTAGTCTAAAATATGGCGTAACTCCCGAAAAATTAAAGTGCTAATACGTAACACCAATTCCTAAAGTAAAAAACTCTAAAAGATTTGATGAAATGACGCCGATAAACGTATTGTGGGACATTGAGAAATTAATAGAGTCTGTCGTATATGAAAAGTTTGTAGAATTTCTAAATGAAAACAACATGTTGGTACAACATCAAGCTGGTTTTAGAAAAAACGAAAAAACATTCGACCGAAACCGCACTGCAGTTCGTAACTGAAAAATGGAGAAGGAGCTTGGCAATGAATGAAGCAATAACAGTAGTTTTTTTAGACTTTAAATGAGCTTTTGAAACCACTGACCGGGAAAGATTATTAAACAAATTATACAAATATGGCATAAAGGATAATGTGCTAAATTGCTTTAAAAACTACTTGAGTAAGAGAAAACAAGAGTATCAAATGAAATTTCGAGTGACAAATGTATTGATATAGGTGTTCCTCAAGGTAGTATTTTGGAACCATTACTTTTTATTTTGTATATAAATATATCATCAATTTTAAAACATTGCTATATTCAGTTATTTGCTGATGACCCATTAATTTATATACAAGATAGAAACATATTAGCAGCACAAGATTTTATTAATTCAGATCTAAATGTTTTATCAAGTGGGCTTAAAGTAAATAAATTAAAATTAAACTTATCTAAAACAAAATGCATGGTTTTAGGTCAAAATTTACACACTAATAACTTGTATATTTCATTAGAAGGGTCAAATTTGGAAATAGTGAAATGCTTTAAATAATTAGGTATAATTATAGATGATAGATTAAATTTTAACTTACGTTTTGAAAAGACTATTAGTAAAATTGCTGGTAAAATTAGATATTTTAAAAGAATTTCTCCAAATTTAAGTTTTTTCTTCAAAAAAATTATTTATAATACTATTATCTATCCACATTTTCTATATGGTTCTACATTTTTGTATTTGGCAAACGAAGAAATATTTGATAAATTGCAAATTTTACAAAATAAAGTCATGCGGATTTTACTAAATTGTGATAAATATACAAAAATTAATTTAATGTTAAGAAAATTAGAATGGTTAAATGTTCGTAATTTAATTTTTTATTTAGTTCAAATTTTTATTTATAAAATAAAAAATAATTTATTGCTTGAAATTCTAAGAACATATACAAATGAAAACTGTGAAGAACATAATTACCAAACAAGACAAAACAAAGACTTACATTTAAATTATATTCTTAAAGGGGTCGATTCAATATAATAAACTACCATTTATTATAAAGTCTCAGAGATCTTATACAAAATTTAAAATTAACTTAAGAGATCAATTTTAAAAACCGATATGGAACACAAAAGTATGATTTCTGAAGCTAGTTTAAAGTAGTCTACAATATTTAGAATTTTGTGCTTGAAAAATGTAAATTGTAGCATTTAAATAAAGAAATTAATTAACAATGAATAAATGTATAAAAAAATAAACGCTAAGAGAACTGGTTTTCCCAGGAATAAACCAAGAGTAAAAAAGGATCAAAATTATCACAAAACAACAATAACTAATACAAATCTACACATGGATATGGGCTACTTTCCTTGACAGCAAATGTGTTTTAAATGCGACTTATTTAACCAAATAATTTTAAACAGCATTAATGGGAAACTTTTTTGATATTCATTGTCAAAAATTGACAGGTTTTTAAACATTTGTCTTAGAATTTATAATTATTCGAACTTATTGTCATTCAAACTAAAGATGTATCACACTTAATGTTTGGACAATAGATTTAAGATTTCACATCATAGACAATGTGTTATAGAGACGGAAAACCAGAATCTCACAAATTTACAAAAAATAATTTTATATGCTCCAAATGTACATTTATATATAAAGAGGTCAAAGCCTGGTAAGAAACAAAATTTAAAATCCTGGTCCGTATTTAAAAAATTAAGTTAATGATGAGACCTCTAACAAGAAACATTATTCTGAGTGAACCACCTTGTAGAGAAGCAAAAGTTGTTATAAAGTTGTAAAATTTATTTTCTAATATCTCTTCAAATGCAGCAGAGACAAAAAAAGTTTATTTTATATTATACTTAAAAAATATTCAACAATGTAAATAAAACACTTTAAACTGTTTTAGATTTTCACTTTTATTCAAAACTTGTGAAATGTTTCGCTAACACCGTAGCTTCGTCAGACAAACGGTACACTTGCTAAATGAGCTTAATTTTTATAAAACATGTTTCTAGGTAGACCTTTATGGGCTACAGGAGTCCTAAATAACATATTGACAGAAATTTCTAACAAAATAGGTTTAAAAGAGGTGATTTATTCATATCTAAATAGACGTTTAAGAGATACTAGGTGTTTTTACGTTTATTAATTTCCAGAGACTCTAAAAGTGACAATTTTTTACCTTTGTTTGATGTTAATAAACGTAAAAACACCCAGTATCTCTTAAACGACCATTTAGATATGAATAATTCACCTATTTTAAACCTATTTTGTTAGAAATTTCCGTCCAGATGTTATTTAGGACTCTCGTAGGCCATAAAAGTTTACCTAGAAATATATTTTATAAAAATCAAGCTCATTTAGCAAAGTGTTAGTTTAAATACCGTTTGTCTGACGAAGCTACAGTATTAGCGAAACATATGTCACAAGTTGTGAATAAAAGTGAAAATCTAAAACAGTTTAAAGTGTTTTACTTACATTGTTGATATTGGATTTTCATGAAGTAACGATCCAGTCAATCAAGTTTTTAAAAAACATTCCTTTAATTTGTGCCCCATACATTCGTCTTTTAAATAATTAAGCAAGCAGGTATTTAAAGACCAATTAATGCAAAACATATTTGAAATTTTAGTGGTATATCTATTAACAAACTCTCATTTCGGTGCAAAATTTTTAATACCACTTATACAAGAGTCTATCAAAAACGTAAAAACATTTAATAGTGCGTCTTACCCTGCTAACAAACTCCGGACTATTATACAAAGGATATAATTCCGCAAAAGCTTTTGATGAAGGAAATAAGGATTCAGCATCTTCCAATCTCTTCATTAAACCTTCAATTTCCCTTAGGGCTTCATTTTGAGCTTCCATGCAAGAACAGCAGAAAATTGAGTTGCAACCAGGACAATCATCTTCCACGCCGCTGTCACTGTTTTGAGAACTATATTTTCTGTGATGCCTAAAAGATTTATCAAATTACTCTATTTGACTTCTATAGACCATTTCGCATTTGTTTTCCAATCAAGAATACAATATTTTAAGTACCAACCTTCCTTTGTAATAATTTTCCAATTAAAGAAACACAGCAAAAGATTAAAAATTAAATTAATTAAATGAAAATTACAAATATTCAACATACATACCTTTTAAACCTGTAACTCATAATACTATGTAATAATGGTTCAACTGACTCTCTTGCAGAACAAATATATGCATCTTCTTCCATAGGTGTCCTATCAGCATTATATGCTTGTAATTCCAACCAAATAAGATTTTTAAGTTCAGTTTGCCAACTAGATTCTTCTCGGCTTATCTTAAATACAATAGATCGTTAGCTCTGCTGTTATAAAATGTCAGTATTAAGGTTACAAGGTACATATACGGTAAATATATTGGAAAAATAAACTAGTTATTTTAAAAAAATTACTTAATAACGAAACGAAATTTATATATTGCCAAAAAAGTCCACAAAAAATATATTTAGCCCAGAAATGGAGAATTTTAAGGATTTGTTTTTTTTTCACTTCCATTTTCCCTAATGCAGTACTTGAAAAAGAGATCAAGCAAAGCAACTAGAATAAAATGCTGAAAGATTATCTTAAGTATAGCGAAAAATCGTTAATTACTAATTTACTCACTCCTCTCCTGGCATTTCTCTCTTCTTTACCCATCCCCATTCTTATTAATAAGCTAAGAGTTTGATAGAAGTCAACCCTGCTTTGTGGACATTCAAAAGTCGAAATTTCTTTCACTATTTTGCCATAATTTTTGCACTCATTGGAGTCTTTTAACTTATGACATGGAAGAGTTCTTCCCATTAAACACATAAACCTATAAAATCAAAGAGATTCTTTATTTCTGTAATACATTATCTAATAAATCTAAACCAAAATAAAACTAGGCATTTTTAACTCCTACTTTTTATTTTTACAAAAAATTTTAAATTATAGTTTTTAATAATTAATAGTTTATGAAGAATTAATGGTTAATTATCGCAACAGCAGCAAAAGCTGTGTTTCAATCAAGGCTCAAATTGTTGTTAAATTAAAAATTCTTCACGATTTTCACCATTCAAATAAAGGAATTTTCTAGGGTGGTGTTAGTCCAAATAAGTTGCTTTAATTGTGAACACAATATATTAAAGAGCAATGTATAATCGACGAGAGTTTTCGCACATAAAACTCAAATAAAAACTAATCAATTCCAGAAATTTGAACGTTTTTAAGAGGCATTAATATGGTTATGAAATAGTGCACAATATTCAAAAATGCATAAGTAAACATATAAAATAATAAACAAATAAAATAAAAGTACCTATAAAAAATAAGTTTAAAAACAAAAATAAAAAAAAACTAAAAATTATAAAAATAAAATATTTTCGAAAAAATAAACTGACCAAAATGAAACAGAAAAGTCCCACTGGTAGTGAAGGGAAAGGTGATATTTGAATCAGCTGTTCAGCTTTTATCGCCTTCAGTTGAATATTTTAATTGTATTATCGAGTTACTGTTTTACCAATAGCAAACTTAAGATAGTGAAAAGAAAAAAAATCGAAGATACTGATTTTATTTAAAAACTCCGATTAAAAAAATCGTTTCTCACATTTTCTACACCATTTTATTGAGATCATGGCAGTTAACGTTTAGAAATATGACGATACGTGGCTTTAACAGTGGCGCCAAGAACCTAAATACCCTTTTCTTCAGAGAAGAGATCTTCTTGAAATTATTGCTGCCCCAAAAAGTTTTTTAAAACTTGCACTGAAGTTTCAGCAGTACAATATATTACATTATCTTGCTAGAGCCAGATTCGAGGTCTGTTTTCCACAGCAGGGCACACAATACTCAAGTATGCCCCGGTATCACTGTCCTGTTGTCTGGAAAAACTGACTGTAATAACCTTCCGAGTTTTTGAAGAATTACTTGATAATCCTTCCTGAGACATCTTACACCGATCTCAACTGCGTACTTAAAATTGAGCAATTTGTGCTCTTATATTGCCAAAAATGCTGGACTAAATAACAAATTGTTCATTTCAAGGCTTTCTAAACCGTAAAAAATACCAATGTGTCTGAAGAATAAAACTGGTCAATCAATGATTTTTAAAATAAAACCATATTGATGCAATTGTTAACTTCCCCATGAGAAATATCACTTTAGGCTATAATTTCTGAAAAAAGAAGTTTTAACTCCATCATTACTTATGGACCACCCCGTAGAATACTCCAAATTTGCGACAAAAATATAGTAATACAAGAAGAGTTTATAATGCTCTGAAGATTCCACTCCCTGTCTGCATTAGATATACAACTATCCATATAGCTACAAATTGCTTTTATAATCATCTCTAAATACATTTTCTGTAAACTTTACTTTTAATTAAAATCAGTCATTTACTTATATTTAATTACTTCATTTTGATTAACCTACCTTTTACCACTTTCAATATAACTAGGGGTAGCTGGCTCATAATCATGATGAAAACCACCATGATGATGGCCTGGTTTTTTGATAGGCATCACTGCGCCCCGTGCTGAAGCTTGAGCACTGAGTATGTCTAATTTTAAATCCCGTTCGGAACCTCGAAGAAGCTTCATGTGCCGTTTGTTAACTCTTTTACCGAATCCTAAAAAGAAAAATCGAAATGAGTAGGCGATAAAATGAATGAAAATGACATTTTCTACATTTTTGCTTAAAATTTGGATTATTTTGAACTGAAATAAACCTAAAATAGAGATTTTCTTGGCTCTAAAAATATGTACAGTAAATACCCAATTTGAAAAGTACAATTTTACTACAAAATTGCAAATCATTAAATGATCGATTTTCTTGCCCTTTTTAATGTGTTTACCGACAGCCAATCTTACTTACAAAGCAACAGGATGACTGTCCCGAAACAATTTGTTTTTAACTATTATTATACGCTAGTGGGAGAAGGGTGGCCCGTTATAGTCAGAGAACCTAGGACCTATTGTGACTCTTGTAAATCCTCCCTGGGAACACCACCCATATTAGTTAGACTAACAACCAACCTATTCTTATATATTATGTGATAACTTCCGTGGGGACTTCCCGTAAGTTGGCATTGGTTGGCGAGCGCTCCCCTAAATTGATTTCCTGACTGATGAAATATCAGGACCATTAAGGAGTGTATCTGAGACTGTCTTATGTTGTTTGCAACCTTTTTTTATTGAAAAACACTTACATAAAATAAAACAGTGGAATCTAGAGGTATTAACAATGTTAAATAAATTAATCTTTTATAATAAACGGATTTCTGTCTGTGGTTAGGAGCTTTATCAGCACTTGTTTTATTTTTTGTAACTACATAAAAATGTTGGTTATTTTTTAGTCAGGTAAGTACACATAGACTTATTCATGACAAGTTTTCCATTAAATAGTTATAAGAAGCACCTGATTCCTTAAAAAGTATTCAACAGAGAACTAACTTAATGACTAATATATTTTTTAGAGGTGTATCTCTTTTTTCCCAAGAATTATTCATATCTACCTATTCAGAAGCTTTTGTCTAGCTCATTCTTGCTAGCAAAATGGTAGATCAAATATGTTAAGACAGTAATTTTGGTCCAAATATTTTAATATGGTGACCTCATAATAAACGAATAACGTTTTTGGTTATCATTTTAATTATATGCAACGTGTGTTATTTAAAACTGAGATTTTGGTCAATAATAAAACCAATATATTTAATTTTTCCTGCTACTTCTAAAACCCTACAAATTTCTATTTAACAAATAAATGAAAACATAAGTTTTGCTTTGTTAACTGTCACTTATTTTATTTTTTCACTAGGCCTGACTGCAGTTTCATATTACTAGTACATTTTCAAACGCAATGAAGATATTTACAATCAGGTGAGGTATATAGGTATATGTGTGTGTATATATATATATATATATATATATATATATATATATATATATATATTTATATATATTAACGTTATGCATAAACGAAAATTACTTGGGATTTGAGGAAGAATACGATAAACAAAAATACAGTTTAACAATGGGCTCCCTCATAAGCCCATTACCAGCAGGAATTTTTGTGGCACCCTTTGAAGAAATTTTTTTAAATACACTCTTTGCAAAGGATATCCTCTTTTGATATATATGTGTGGATGACATATAGACCTGTTTCACAGGGAATAAAGGGCAACTGTAAACAGTTTTAAATCACCTCAATTCAATCCATAACAAAATTAAATTTAGACTCGAAATAGAAAAAAGCAATGCAATACATTTTCTAGACATCACATTAAAAAGATCACTTAATAAATTCAAATTTAATATCTACAGAAAACCCCCTTATACAGATATAACTATACCAAAAGACTCTCTTCATCCTGTAGACCATTATCTTTCAGCATATAGATCCATGAATCATCAACCTTTTTCTGTGTCATTAGACAAACATAGCCTTGTCATTAGATCTAACAAATAATGGCTACAAATTATCTGAAATTACAGCAATTTTTAAAAAACGTAAACTTTAAACAATCCAACAAATATATCCTAAAGTTAAAAATTCCCATATAAAATATATAACATTTACATATTTTGGGCCAATACCTAACAAGATTGCAAATATTTTTACAAGAAATTAAAATACTCAAGTTCCTTTTCGACCATGAGAAAAACTTGGATTTTTAATGTCAAAACAAAAATAAATAAGTATAAAAAGTCTAGAGTTTATAGGTTAAAATGCGACGCCGCGGCGAATACAAAACTCCTACACAGAGCAAACAGGGAGAAATTTCGATTCAAAGAGTATAGCATCTTATATAGATTAAAAAAAGAGATCTCCCATTTTGCTGTCCATTTGTTAAAAACATCACATAAATTCCCTGACCTAAATAAGTTATATGTGTGTTAGATTGTGTACACAAATGTCGCAAACTGTATTGTTTAGAAGCAAAAGAAATTTATAAACACCATAAAAATCCAAATGATAACCTTGTAAATTCACAGATATTAAAACTTTTTATCATAATAAATGCACTGTTGGTTTTCCCTAATCATACTCTTTAGAATTTATATATATATATATATATATATATATATATATATATATATATATATATATATATATATATATATATATATATATATATATAAATATACATATATATATAACTATATATATAACTATATATATAATATATATATATATATATATATATATATATATATATATATATATATATATATATATATATATATATATATATATATATATATATATATATATATATATATATATATATATATATATATATATATATATATATATATATATATATATATATATATATATATATATATATATATATATATATATATATATATATATATATATATATATATATATATATATATATATATATATATATATATATATATATATATATATATAATAAATATATATATATATATATACATAAATGTATATATATATATATATATATATATATATATACATATATATATATATATATATATACATAAATATATATATATATATATATATATATATATATATACATAAATATATATATATATATATACATAAATATATATATACAATATATATATATATATATATATATGTACCTAATTTGATTGTAAAAATCCTCATTGGATTTGAAATTGTACTAGTATTACGAAACGGCAGTCACGCCTTGGAGAACCGAACAAATATTACTGTTCATAATTTTGACAAGGCAAATTTTCCTGCACTTAACATCCATCTGAGTGACATTGACTGGAGTTTTATTCTGGACGTGGATGATGTGGATATTATTGTTGATAAGTTTTATAATACACTCAACGGTGCTATTGAAATGTATGTTCCTCTAAAGACTATTGTAGAAAATAAGTATCCTAAGTGGTATAGCAACGATTTAAAAAAGCTTATAAATCATAAAAACAAACTTCACAAAAAGTTTAAATATACTCATCAGCATTCCGATTATTTGAAATATTCTGAGGTTAGACGTGAAACTAAGTTCATGATCGAGTACTGCTATCTTATGTATGTAACTAATACAGAACACATGACACCATCTAACATCAAATATTTTTGGTCGTATGTCAATTCCCTACGTAAAGATAATGGTATTCCTCGGGAACTTGAACTCAATGGCGAACCAATCGAGAGTGCTGAAGACATCGTAAATGCTTTTGCAGATCACTTCCAATCCTGTTTCTCGAACTATGGCTCTGTCACTCCTCCCTTCCCGACTTACTTGGTTGCATGCTATCTACACACAATTTCACACCAGAAGAAATTGAAAATAAAATCAGATCAATGGATATAAATAAGACCGCGGGACCTGATGGTATACCCCCCATTTTCTACAAAAAATGTTCTGACGTTTTATTCATGCTGTTATGTCATATTTTTCAAAGGTCTTTTAATTCTGGAAGATTCCCTTCAGTCTGGAAGTGGTCCACCCTGTTCCCCGTATTTAAATCTGGATCAAAAATTGATATTAAAAACTATAGGGGGATTTCATTATTGTCAACTGTAGCGAAATTGTTCGAGTCAATAATAACTGATGAACTATTTAGGACCTATAAACACCTTATAGCAGTTGAACAACACGGCTTCTTCCAAGGTAGATCCACAACAACAAATCTTGCCCTATTCCAGAACGACTTGACTCTGAACATCGAGAATGGACACCAGGTCGATGTAATTTACACTGACATATCCAAGGCCTTCGACAGTTTGCATCATGGACTTCTTCTCAATAAGCTTCATTCGATTGGTGTGTGTGGTACATACCTCGAATTGATTAGATCCTACCTTGATGGAAGAAAACAATGTGTTAAGCTGAAAGGACTGTCATCGCGCGAAATTAATGTCACTTCGGGAGTTCCTCAGGGATCCCATTTGGGTCCAATACTGTTTCTGTTATTTATAAATAGTGTTATATCAGTATTTAAAAAATGTAAATGTCTGTTATACGCGGACGACCTGAAGTTTTATGGTACTGTTGATGCTAGTGATGATTGCCTTTCTATTCAGAAGGATCTAGATAATTTGTTTTCTTGGTGTCAAAATAATTACTTGGCTCTTAATATCAAAAAATGTAAAATAATGCGCTTTTACAGATGTAATGATCCAGTACGTTTTGATTACTCTATCAATATCAAAGAAATTGTCCATATTGCTCAAAGAGACCTAGTTTTAATAACAAACATAGAAAAAGACTCCAAGTCTCGGTCTCATTAAATTATAATTTTACAATTCACAACAAACATGACACGTGTTTCGCCCTTTCGAGCATCATCAGACCTACAAACAACAGAGAGAACGATTTTTATAATGCCAGTCAGGCTAAACTTGTCCAGTTATACAGAAAGAACCTAATTGCACGAAAAAACTTGCTGCTAAAAATTTGGTTCCTTCAATGATGCTTACTATTCCATTTGACACCTAAATTCGTGACAATCAAGTGCAAGATTCATACTAAGGCCGCATCAGCTGCATTGAAGAAAGCTCAAACCGTTTGGATCAGGGAAGAGATTAAACAACATTATAAAACTTTGAACTCAGTAAACTCTAAACTCAAATATCTCTATCTAACTTTAACATTTCTGTTATCCTACATTGAATTTGTAGTTTTAGATCATGACTTTAGAGATGAGGTTGAGTCTTTCGGTGAGAATACGTTTAGGAGATTGGGTAAGAAAATTCATTGTCTTAAATTAGCTCAAAGAAGTTATCTTTTATCCAATAATATTGATGAATACAGATTAGGTTTGGGTAGCACAAATTTTGGTTTTCACAAGCGTTTTATTAATTTGTCTGGTGTTACTTTTACTCCTCAAGAGGAACATATACTTAATTCTAACCTTAAGTATAATTTTTCCCACAACATCAATACTGATATTAAAGAAACTCTAGCTATAGAGGCCGAATGTATTATTCAAACGACCGACATTTCTAACAAAAATATATTACGGGCTAAAATAATAAATTTTCTGAACTCTAATTTTACGAGTGACACGGGCTGTAACTACAACAGAGCTCACCTAAAATCTCTGGCACATAAAATCAAATCCAACGATCTGATTTGCACCAAGGCCGATAAAGGCTCTTGTTTAGTAGTTATGGAAAGAACTGATTATGTTGACAAGGTTATTGGTTTCTTGAACTCTGGTGATTTTGAAAGAATAAACAGAGACCCAACAAACTCATTTTTTACGAGGTTAAAAAGTAGTCTGGACACATTTCTAACAACCTTAGAATATTTTAACATGACAAAAGATAAATTATATCCTATGAACCCTAAAACACCCTTACTTTATGGCTTGCCAAAGATTCATAAAGATGGCACGCCCATGAGGCCAGTGGTTTCATTTATTGATTCCCCATGCTATAAACTTTCAGCTTGGCTAAATAGAGTTCTTAGGGACGTAACGGGTTTTCACAGCACGTATTCTACCAGGAATTCCATCGACTGCCAATCACCTGAAAAACGTTGATATTCCGCACAATGCATTATTAGTTTCATTGGATGTTAAGAATTTGTTTCCTAGTGTGCCTCCCGCAGACTGTATTCAGTTGGTAAGGGATTTATTGGCGAGATCTTCTTTGCCACAGTTACTCGTTGATGGCCTCACTTCTCTTCTTACCTTAGTTTTAGACCAAAATTTTTTCAAATTTAATGGACAGTTATATAGGCAAAAGTCTAGGCTGGCTATGGGTTCTTGTTTGTCGCCATTTCTGAGTGAGGTTTTCATGAACAATTTGGAAAACAGGATAATGAATAGTTATTTTGCCTCCTTTCTAACAGCATATAAAAGATACGTGGATGATATTTGCATTGTGTGGAATGGCAACAGAAATCAGTTGGAAGAGTTTTTACAATTCGTTAACTCCTTGCATCCTAAAATTGAGTTTACATTGGAAATGGAAGATGAAGGAAAGCTACCCTTTCTTGACCATTTACTATCTCGGAAACACAGTAGGATAGAGTTTGAGGTTTACCGGAAAACATCGTCCACGGATAATGTTATTCAGTATGCTTCAAACTCTCCTTACACACATAAATTTGCCGCGTTCAACTCCTTTTTCTATCGGTTGTGTAATTTACCATTGTCAAGGGAAGCGTTTACTAAGGAGCGTGATATTATAATGCAGATTGCTATGAATAACGGTTTTCCTTTGGAGTCCATCACCAAATTATATTACAAATTTATAAACAAGTACAAAATGTCATATACTGTCATAAATTCAAAACTTAGCGATGAGACAAATTTTTTCAAGTGCATTACTTTTTTCGGAAGTATTTCTCTCCAATTGGCAAAATTTTTTAAAAATATAAAAAATGTCAATATTTCATTCAAAACAGTAAATACTCTCAAGACATTTAGTAAGGACAAAGGACACAACCGATAAATTGTCCAGATCTGGGGTTTATGCACTAAATTGTAGCGAATGTTCCACGACCTATGTGGGACAAACAGGTCGAAAAATTTCCACAAGGGTGAGAGAACATTTAAGCCTTGTCAACAAATTCAGAAATACGGATGTAACTGAGACTGTTTCGGCTTTTGCCAATCATTTGTTGGAGTCAGGTCATGAATTTTCCATTTCTGACGATGTTTTACATGAATGTCCGAAGGGGAAAAAGCTTGACCTTCTAGAAAAAATGGAAATAACCAAAGCTATAAAAAGTCCCATTCTCACTTGCGTTAACGATGTTTTTAATTTTGAACCAACCCTAATATTTAACAATTTAATGTAATAATAATTGTAGGCAACCTTCATTTCATTCACTAATTCATAGAGTGAGAGTTTTTGGTTCTTTTCTTCGACTAGTCCAGTGGTCTGTGGGTGGTTGCTTCGGTGTCTCACTCGGGTGGTCTGGGTTCGATCCCGTCTAGAGACATGAATCTTTTTTAATACTTTTTTAATATTTTATTTTGTTTATTCACGTGAGACTTAACCTCATTTTAATGTCCATCAAATATGTATAAGTAGTTGTTTGTTTTGTTGTGCTTTAGTGTGTTTTATTCTATTTGTAAGTTATTGTTTTAGGATTTGTGATTGTGATTATTTACTAAGGTTCTCTCTGTTGTTTGTAGGTCTGATGATGCTCGAAAGGGCAAAACACGTGTCATGTTTGTTGTGAATTGTAAAATTATAATTTAATGAGAACGAGACTTGGAGTCTTTTTCTATGTTTGTTACTCTATCAATACTGTCACTCTAGACTCTGTGGACATTATTAATGATTTGGGTGTGACTTTCGACAACGAATTGAATTTTAAGAGGCATATAGATAATATCATCATGAAAGCTTGTAGATTGCTCGGGTTTTTGAAAAGAAACTCTAAACATATCTATGACACTAAAGCTATTTTGTCTGTATATAACTGTCTAGTCTGAAGTATTCTGGAATATTGTAGTGTTGTTTGGTCTCCGTCATATTTGTGTCATGTACAACGTATCGAGGCAGTGCAGAATAGATTTGCCAAGTTCCTTCTTTTCAAACATAAGTTTCCTTATAAAGACATACCATACAGCACTAGAATCCAATTAGTTGGACTAACTAGCCTTCAGGAACGTCAGCGAAATGCGATGGCCTTTTTCCTGTACAAGTTGTTGAATGGGCTTATCGATTGTAGTGATTTGCTCGCTAATATTTTATTTCAGATTCCACGGAGACATACCCGTTCCACGGCTTTATTTCACGAAAATTTTCATCGCACAAACTATGGTAATAATTCTTTTGCCGATAAAATGGTCATAAATTACAATAGACATTTTACGCAATATGACCTCTTTACAGGTAATTTTATGCGCTTTAAACGAGCAATTTTAAACTAATGTTAATGTAGTTTGTTTTTTTTTTGTTGTCGATGTTTTCTATTTTCCATATTTTTTTAATGTGCTTAATGTCGGAATCGTGTCTTTGGATGGTTAATTTTTGTCTTGTTTATGGCTCAATTTATCCATAGTTTTAAGGTTATTTACTTATTTACATTTTATAGTTAGATTTAGACTGAACCATTTGGAGTTGTTTGATACTCTGTGTGCTGTTGAATAAATAAATAAATAAATCGATTATTTAATTAGAAAAAAATACAGCTCATAAGAAAAGACAACAAATAAATATTTATTTATTATCATTTTTATTTAGGACCAGTGTACCTAATTATACACAACTCTAGTTATGGAAAAAAATTTTACCCTTTTTAGTAAACTAGTAAATTCTTAATGAGTTTATTTATTTTAGCTTTTATTTAAATTATTAAGGCAATAAAACTCACCTTTTGAAAACAATGATTGATATATTGTATACCACAAGTAGGGAAATAAAATAAATACAGGTTATCAGTAATGAAATAAAATACCTAATACTAGTTAATCATTTGTCCACATTCAATTGATCCAAACTAACATATAGTTAAATGAGAAATTATTATTAATTATAAATATATAGCAACAATTTGTTGCACAAAGAAACAAATATCTAGTAATATGAAGAATATTAGATCACTATCACACTACTTACTCAATTTCTTTTGATTTTAAACACCTTGTTTTACTTCTCTGAGGATCCTCACAACGATCTATTGCTGCATGAATTATACCTTAGTATAATTTAAGAGAATTCTTGACTTGTTATCAAGCAGAATGCATAAAAAAATTTTATTTCTTTAATATGGTTTCCTAGTTATATGAATTCTTACGAAACCCTGAAATACGCTTGTACGAAGCACTGAGATAATAAACCACTAAAGGGCTAGATTTTAGAATATTTTTGAAAATTAGTGGAACAGAAATAGTAGAAACGAGTATGTAATAATGATGCGAGATGCGTCCGAAAGAAAATACTTATTGCTTTGAACTAATTACTTTTATACCTAATTGTACTTAAAATGGAAACTGTTCCGGGAACTTTGGTAAAGCTGAACGGAAGAATGCTGTGCACTATAGCGAAGTGGGTTTCATACTAATAAGGCAAGATTACTTTTTGCTGAAGTAAAATGGATTTACAACTTCCCACAAGGGTAAAAAAGATGAGAATAAAAATATGGTGTATTACATTTGAGTATGATGGGAACACATATACCAGCAGTGGAAATGTAATTAGATAAAATGAATCAAAGTACTTCTACAATATTTATGCTTGGTACCGGTTCTGGTTCTATATTTGCTTTGTCAATATCCTGTATTATATTATTAACACTTTCCAGAAAACAAATATTCACATTATCCGCAATTTTTTCTGAATAAACCAAAACTATATCCTAGATTTCTAGTTTATTAATAACCTTTTTATTTTTTCTATAGAAATTAATTTACTTAATGTTATGTGTTAAATGTCAAACATATTGTTTAACACATCCTACAAAAAATATTATATGTACGATATTTCAGAGTAATATTTCTAAAAACGTAGAATACTAAAAAAAAACTTTATTGGAAAAATTTGGTTTTTTTAATACAAGTGTATATAAACTTTTATGCTTAAAATTAGTCAAATAATCATATCCTAAAAAGTCAGCATTCAATTATGAAACACCCTGTATATATGGTTATGATCTATTACGACAACTCATATACACATCATCTTACTTTTAAACCTCTTAAGGATAAACAGTTTTGATCATACATTTTTGAGCAGGAAATATGCAAAAACAATATTTTTAGATAAGGTCAAAGGTAAAACGATTATTTCTAAGCATGCCAGTGGTTATTGAATTTAACATACACAGACACTACAAATTCTTACCAAAATATGAACTTTTACTACATCATAACACAGAATTTTATCAAAATTAATAATGCAGTAGTTGTAAATTATACTAGAAATTGCAATTAAACTGATACTTGGATTGCCTCCAATAACCCATTATATACACTTCATGACTTTCATTTATTTATGTTCTCATACAATCATAAATTCTAAATGGCTAAATATAAATTATAGTCTTCCATGAATATAGTATTTTTGGACATTTTGATCCATAGCCAAACTGTACTGACATTCAGTGGATTTGAGAGTTCTTTTTTATTTTAACATATGAAACAACATTTTCTACATTTCCATGCAGAGAAAAATAAAAATCAATGGTCGAAATTGGGTCAAGGTCGATATTAAAAAAAAGACATGAACTTCAACAATTGTGCAAACTACAATATATGATTTAAAAAATGTATCCAGAGCTTCAGTTACAGAATATAAGAAAAATAAATAGAAATTAATAACACTCATCAACATTACTTTAAACAATATTCAATTTCAGATTCTAATACCAATAAACATCCTCTATTGCTAGCAAATTCACAAAGATAAAAACAATACCACCAAGAAATGCATAAAGGGAAACAATATGGTATAACAGTAATAAAATAACATGTAAGATTATAAAAACCAACATATAAACAGGTAATGTATTTTTATATTTTTGATGATACATTTTAAGATAGCACATTTAGAATTACATTATATTTGAATCTTTGATTATAGTGTCATATGCAAAGATTGTTAAAGGACCAGTTATGTTTAGAGTAGGCAAGTCATTGTAGTAAATCAAAAATAAAAGAGGACCCAACACATATCCCTGCAGTACACCTAAAGATACTATATAAGGTTCAGAATGACTGCTGTTAAAATTGACAGTCTGGCAATGCCAAGATAAGTATGAGTTAACCAGGTTAAAGACTGGCCTCTAAATCCAGAGTCCTCAAGTTTATACTTACACAGGACTATTCTGTGATTAACACATCAAAAGCTTTGGATAAATCACAAAATACAGCTGCAGCCATCTCTCCATCATTCAATTGAAAATACAGTTTTTCAAGAAATGAAAAAATTGCATCATTCATACCCTTCCAAGCTTGAAAGCCAAACTGTACATCACTCACTCACATCACTACAAAAAACTCAAAACCGCGTCTTAACAATTTTCTCAACTATCTTAGATAGCATTGGTAGCAAGGATATTGGTATAACATTTGATGGATCTTCAGTGTCTCCACCTTTAACAAGAGGAGTTACTCTGGCCGACTTTAAGTTAGGAGGGAAGATGCCTGTAGAAAAATACCAAATCTTCAGCCAGACTACGTAGTGCCTGATCCGGAAGCTTTAAAAATATTTTTAATGGATTTTAGTATCTGTTCAATTTCATAAATATCTGTAGGATGAAAATAAAAAGTTTCAGAAATATTGATCGTTTATGTCTTTGGATAGACTGGCAGCTACAGAACAGCAAAATTTGTTTAGTTGACTAGAATTCAATCCTGACTCTATTGCCGCTTTCACTCAAATCATTTTTAACTTTCCATGTTTCATGTTGTTGAATATAAGCATTATTTACACGATTAAAGAAGTACAGTTGTTTGGCAAATGTAATTGTTTTTCGATATACATTGCGGTATTTATTGTAATATGACACAAAAAATGCACAATGAAAAAAATATTCTCATAAAGTATGCAAAGAATGCATGTTCTTGGTTAAAATCCCTAGTACTTTTGAAAACCAGTGTTTTTTATTTTCCTTTGTAATATTTCTGAATTGAAATTTAATATCCTGACACGACTTGTATCTCAGAATAGAATACTCATTCTAAAAATTCTGAAAATAAAATAGAGACCTAATTTACCGAACTGTTATTGCTTGTACCTCAAAAAATTGTGAATGTTGTACTTTTATAAATTTTATTTTGCACATATCAAAAAAACATATTTATTTAGATTCTTTTAACTAAACTATTTATATCTAAGTTCAGGTATTTAAAAACAAAAGATAAGAACATATGATTTGCTACACTGAGATATCAAGGTGAATAATTCTTGCATGTTATTTATATCAAATTAATTATTATCCTTAAATGATAATATTAGTAATTTATTCAATACCTTTATACAATCATAATCTTAATAAAAAGTAAAGCACAATAATATACCTACCTTGTTCAGAATCTGATTTATCAGCATTGGCTATTAATTCATCATACATAGTACTCACAGTATTTCTTCGAATCAAGTGGTGTTTGGACTTGTGAGCCTTAGAAGATGATGATTCTGAACTAGAACAGAGTTTAAAATATTTTTTGCTGTTAGTCTAATAATTATGAAATATCTCTCTGAGATGTTCAATGTCATTTTAATATTTATTTATTTTTTTATTAAAAGCAAAAAGGAGGTTACCTATAATTGAATTATTAATGCTTTCTTTGTGCAGAGCTCAAATGAGATTTCTTTTCACAATAAAACAACAGAATTATTATTTGTTTCATTTTTAAAAATGCATATAAAAACTAGAATAGCATATTGTCAAGTTTTCTTAAATTTTTAGAAGAAAAAAGCACAACCTTAATTATTTTTTCATATTAACCAAATCAAAAAAAGAAACATTTTTTTGTAAAATACAATAAAAATTAAATAAAATAAGTCAAAAATGGATTTTCACTCAATTGAGTGTATACTGAAAGGAAATGCTGCTAAAACTATCTAAATATTTTGCAGCAACCTGGTCTTGACTCATCAACACACACATATTTAGATCATGTGACTTTTTTGAAAGGGAAACAAAAATTAATACAAGAGAGCTGGTTAATTTTATTTTTCTCCACAGAGGTGGAAAAAGGACTAAATATTAGTTTGTTATTATTTTTTATAACTATATAGTATCAAACCACAGATGTTTAAGATTATATAATTTCATTTGCAGTTGTAGTTTGTAGTACTGTATTGTTTCAAAATACAAAGTTGAATTTAGCTTTAAGGTTGCTTAAATATGTATAAATATATTAAGTATTCCCTATGCCAGCCCCTAGACATACTTTTTTTTATCTAACTTCATTCACACTTCAAATTCTCGCCATACAAACAATCGGTGTTGCCAGATGAAAGTTTTGGTTTGCAGTAGAGTATTTATTTGTGTCGGATTAATCAAAACAATGATTTTACACAAGTCACAATGTACAATGTAAATCAGAGTAATAATAAATTGAAATAGTATATGGACAAAGTACATTAAAAATAGCATAAAAAATTACATGTAAAAGTACAATTACACAACAATACTAATATTGAACTTATACATTAAAATATAAAGGAACTTATACATTATTAAACATTCAGAAGCAGATGTTATACATGCATAAAATAAGTATTCATTTATGTCATAAAAAGCATGTTTAATTAAAGCCTTTTATATCTTTATTAAAAGTTTTTGTAAGCAGAGCTTTAATATGTGTTGGCAGGTGGTTGAAGAATTTTGGAGCAAAGTAATTAAATGAAAATCTGCTCTTGTTTAGACAGGAGTTTGATGGCACAATGTTATCAGAGTTCCTGGTGTTATAATTGTGTGTCAGAATGACACGAAAAGCCAGAAATACTGGACTTTATCCAGCTCAGACATTTATAAATATAGTAAGAAGGGGAAACTGAGAATTCCAAGTTTGACAAATTGGTCATCTCTATAATTCAGGCCCAGAATTATCCTGATTGCTTTTCTCTGAATTGAGAACACCTTTTGACTATGAAAAGAAAAAGAAAAGCTCTGGAAAGACAACCCTTTATCAAACCTCCCCTCAGTGTCCATTTCCGTATTTTTGTTTTTTCTAAACCTATACTGGCTAGAGTCAAAAAGATTAGCAGATTCCATGTAGGAGTACCTTTGTTTTGATAGAATATTCTCAAATACCTTGCTAAAAATTGGGACAATACTGATTGGCCTAAAATTATCACATTTCTCATGGGAGCCACTTTTATGAACAGGAATTACTTTGGATAGCTTCAGACTCTTCGAAAACGTTTCAGTTTGCAAACATGCATTAAATAGGGTGGTTAATGGTAAAATTATTAAATTTTTTAAATGTTTAACAACTGAAACAACTGATTGCATCTCGGACATTATTTGGAGTAATAGGAGAAAACTATTACAAGTTTTGTACAGAAAATCACAAGGCTTTTGTATTTGATGATACATTTTGAGTTACAAGATCTGGTGGTTGGATAAAAAAAGTTATTTAACTGATCTGCATTCAGAGTGATATCTGTTATTCTATCTTTTTTTTTAGGACGGTGTTCATTTATAATATTCCACATGGCTTTTGATTTATTTTTACTTGAGTTAATATAGTGGTTATTTGCTTCTTTTTTGCTTTCCTTGATTTTAGTTCTATAGATTTTTCTGAATTCATAATACTGAGTTTTATTTTCCTCCGAGGGCCCTAATTTGTAGAAGATATAAATTGAATTGAAATTTCTATTAAGGTCTACTTTAATAACTTTAGAGGGAAAGGCAACCCTTATTGCTTTTGTAATTCTGATATAACTAACTATAGGCCAATCTCAGGTTTGACATGCATGGGTAAATTGCTGGAGTCAATTGTAACTGATAACTTTATTTCAGCGTTTCGTGGAGTTATCTCACCACAACATGGTTTTCTTACTGGTCGCTCTTGCCAAACAAACTTAATGGTCTATTCTGACTTTATAAGCTCTGCTGTCGACCAAGATTGTCAAGTAGATGCCATTTATTTTGATTTTAAAAAGGCCTTTGATCGTGGTGATCACAACATGCTCATATCCAAGCTACAGTCATATGGAATATCTGATCCCTTACTTTTATGGGTTCGTAGCTACTTGCATGGTCGGACTCAAGTAGTGAAAATAAATAACTGCACTTCTGAAATGATCAACGTTTCACCTGGTGTCCCTCAAGGTTCCCACTTGGGAGCAATATTATTTCTGATTTTTGTCAATGACCTATCATTGAGGCTCGCTGACTGTCACCACCTAATGTTTGCAGATGATCTAAAATCTTCAGTCTTATAAATAATGAAACTGACTCTTCTTTACAATTGAATATAAACAACATATATTCATGGTGTCAAGAAAATCATATGGACCTGAACATCTCCAAATGTAAGATTATCTCTTTCAGCAGGAAAAAGCATCATATTCAACTCACATATGTGATTAATTCTATAGAAATTGAACGAGTTAACATGGTAAATGATTTAGGAGTCATCTTCGACTCTGAGCTTCGTTTTATCATTCATATCGATAATGCGATCGCTAAAGCTCTTAAATTATTAGGTTTTATTATGAGGCAATGTTGGAACTGTTAAGAACACTGAACCTTTGAGATCTCTATATTTCACTCTGGTTAGAAGTAATTTAGAATATTGTTGTATGATTTGAGCCCCGTATTACCAGGTTCACATTAAAAAACTTTAGCGTGTACAGAATAAATTTGTAAATTTCTTATTATATGAGTTGTGTATTGACAAGTCAGACTTTGTTTATGGTGATCGATTGAAATTGTTGGGTTTAAATGATTTAGTAACATGAAGAATGATTCTTACATTGTGTGTTGGTCATAAATTGCTAAGTAACAGAATTGACTGCAATGATTTACTGTCAGCTATTAACTTTAAAGTTCCATCGCGTATTATGAGAAATGGTGACCGTTTTGCTCTTAACAATGCGCGTACCGACGTCAGCAAAAATTCTCCAATAAATAATCTTATGAGGTTTTTGAATTCACTGCCTACAGATTTTAATTTTGAGGCAAATCCATTTTTGGTTAAGTAAAAAAAATAAAAAATAAAATTGCTTTATTTCCATTGACATCTTACAATTATGTATAGGAATTGTCACAAACTAAGGCTACAAACTAAATAAAGTAATATAAAAGGTAGGCACATTTTTATTATTATAAAAGTCAAAAGCGGAAGTCAAAAAATTCGCGCAGGGAATAAAATGGATTTTCAGTCAGTATGGTCTTGAGCTTTTGCTTAAATTGCTCCAGGCCTGTGACGTTTTTGAGTGAATTTGGCATTTGATTAAAAATTTTTAAGGATGTTATTTTGGGCTCCTCCTGTACTTGGGTCAATCGAGCACCAGGTATATATAGTGTGTATGCATTCCTGGTTTGATAGTGGTTTATGTCTCCAAACCTTGCATAATTTCCACGGTCTTTAAAGATGTAACAGGCAGATTGTAAAATATAACAGTTAATAACTGTTAATATTTTTTCTGTTTTGAATGTTGTACGGCAAGATTTCCTAAAGGGTAGTTTAAACATTGATCTTACAACTCGCTTTTGGCTTACTAAGACCTTATCAATATTGTTAGGGTTACCCCAAGCGAGTAAACCATAGGTTAAAATCGAGTGTATTGAAGCATAATAAAAGATTTTGAGAGTACCTATATCAACACAATCCCTTAACTGTAGAACGGCACGAGACAATTTGCTACAAACCATTTCAATATGCTCATCCCATGACAGATGTTGGTCCAAGGTGATTCCAAGGAATTAGGTGTTTTGTTGTTGGACGAGATATATGTTCTGATTCTTAATAAGTAAACTTCTATCTTGATTCACTCGGATAGGAGTAAAGACTATAAAGCTGGTCTTAGCATTGTTCAAGAAAAGTTCATTCCTCTCACACCAGGTCGCAACATCAATCACACACATATTTGCTTTTGAGCACAGATTTTCATAGTCACATCCATCAATGATGGTAGATGTATCGTCCGCAAAGAGTGTTACATAGCTATGGTTTATAAAAAGAGGTAAATCGTTAATAAACAATAGAAAAAGGATTGGCCCTAATACACTGCCTTGAGGCACCCCAGTGGTTACATTGGCCCAGTCGGAGACAGCAAGTCCACACTCATTCACCACCTTGACTGCCTGGGTCCTTCTCGTCAAATAGGTCTCAATCCACCTATAGGCTGATCCTCTTATTCCGTAATGGAGCTTTTTCAAGAGAGTCACATGGTTGATAGTATCGAAGGCCTTTGTAAAGTCATAAAAAATTCCCGCTGATTTAAGTTTTAAGTTAAAATTTTCCAGAATTTTTAGGTAAAAAGAAATTACAGCATCAGTAGTGGAATGATCAACTCTAAATCCAAACTGTCTACAAGTAAGTACATTAAAGAAATTCAAGAAGCCCACAAGTCTCATCTGGAATGCCTTCTCAAAGACCTTCGAGAACACGGACAAAAGAGCAATGGGCCTATAGTTGTCAACAACTGATCTGTCACCCTTCTTGTGAATTGGGATCACCACCGCTTTCTTTAAGTCATGTGGGAAGTACCCATATTCAAAAGATATATTAATGTGAGCGGTGATACAATGCCCCCGGCACACTTACCCAGCAAGTCACACGGTACATCATCCACCCCACAAGATTTCTTGTTAGAAGCTGATTTTAATATCTCCAGGGTTTCCACTTGAATAAAAGGTAACAAGAAAATAGTTTCGGAGATTGGATTAGTTGGTAACTGCACATTCACACTATGTTGACAGTTTCCAACAATTGACTTTACACCTTCAATAAAGTAAGTATTAAATGCATTAGCAATTTGTGACACTCCAGTCACCTCCACACCATTGGACACTATGGCATCCGGAAGAGAATGTGCCCTCTGACTCATATGATTAGTGAGTGAGTTAATAACATCCCTAATAACATCCCAAGCTCCTCGGGTAATATTTGCAGATGAAAGTATTTTATCAGAGTTATATGTCTTTTTAGCAGTGGCAATATTTGATTTGTGTTTTTTCAATCTGGATTTATAGACTCTCTCAAGGTTCAAATTATTGTCAAATTTTATGCGTCTATGCAGTTCCCTCAAATGATTTCCCTCATTAATAAGTGCGGGGGTTATCCATTGATTTATTTTGTTTGCTTTTTTTCTACGTTTTACTCTATAAGGAAATGCAATATTAAATAAACTACTAAAGGTATTAAAAAAGTAGAGAATTTACTCTCAACATCAAGGGTTTCAAGATGAGAAGCCCAGTGTTCCTTTGATAAGAGATGGTTAAAAAGATTAACATTTTCCCCTGAGAAAGACCTGCATCTTTCAACTAACGATTTAGGGATGTAGGTGTCATATGCACAACAATTAAAAGACATTATTTGTGCTTTATGATCTGAGAAATTAAGATCAATGGTTTTTGTTGATAATACCTGTGCATTAGAAAAAACATTATCAGAGTACCAGAGGGGCCTTGGATTCTCGAAGGCTTGAAAAAGGCTTGCTCAAGACCATATGAGGTACAAATATTTAAAATATTAACTATATTTACATTGGCACACTTTAAAAAATCCCAATTAAAATCACCACATTCAAACAACAAGACATTAGGCTTACAAAGAGAGGTCAACAATTGTTCGAACAATGTTAAAAAATTTTCATGAGTAATGCCAGGAGGCCGATATATACAACAAGCTATAACGTATATTTCCAATTTTCAAACTTACTGCTGCAGTCTCAAACTGTTTACTCTTGGATATCTTACGATTGATCTCAAGAGCTTTGGCAATGCCCAAATCCTTACGCACAAACACAGCTACACCAACTGCACGAGAATCCCTACAAAAATATGCTGCAATGTAGTAATTGTTAAGTTTGAAGCAAGTGGCTTCTTCATCTGTCAACCAGGTTTCTGTAACACATAGAATCTCAGGATAGCTCTCGGAGTGCAAAAACAGTTCAAGTTCAGCAGATTTAAGACGTATGCTCCTGGCATTTATGTTCACTATTCTCATCATGGAAGTATTACCATCTATTAGGCCCTGTGTATCTGGTTCAAGGTGCTCTGAGCTGGAGGGAGTTGTAGTTTCTTGGTTGGCCGGGTCGAAAAAACGAAAATCTTTTGACGATTATATTTTCTGCCCAGTTGTTAGGATTAAGTAGATTTTCTTCAAATCGTCTGTCAGTAGTGACCTTAAAGGCGTTGTAGTCACCAGATCTAACATCAATCCTTTCTACTTTAAATTTAACGTCCGTTCCAAAGTTATTATAAAGGTAATCCATAAGATCAGTCTCGCTTACATTCAATGAAACCTTGGAGACAAAAACAGAGGTCTGTGGTATTCACGCTGCCAGTTTTCCAGTGGTCTTTTTTTGACCGACTATTTGACCATTTTTCCTAGATTGATGACCTGGTTTCAGTAGTACAGTAGAGTTATGGCTATGACCCTGTAGTTGTTTTGATTGTGGTTTGGATTGGGTGGCTAGGGTATCCAAAGTACATGCCAACACTGATACACCCTCAGAATCATCCCGGACACTGGAACTGCTTGGTGCAATAAGTAACTTCTGAGTTAAATTGGCCAAGTCCCTTTTAAGGCAAACTATTTCAACCTGCTGTGACTCGTACTTGGGAGCTAAGGCAGTTAAAGCATTACGTAATTCTTTGGTTACATCCTCTTTAGTTTTCCCGCTTACAGAAGGCTGCATGGGGTCCGCATTTGTGGGAGATAAAAATTGGTTTAGGTTGTTTGATGATTTTTTCCGGCTCACAGTTTGAGGATTTTTTTTGAAGGGTTGATTTATAACTGTTAACTGGTTAGAGCATTGTGGCGTTAGATTCCCCATTGAACCACAATTATTGGATGCATTAGGCTGTGGATGAACTTTGACTCTTTCCTGAAGTGCGTTGATCTCCCTGTTCATTCTCTTAATTTCGCTTTCGTAAATTTTTATTTGCATTTTCGAGTGTCTCGATGGAAACAAGATACAAAGATATTAAATCTGGTGTTATAGCTGCTGTAGGGGTCCTGTAATAGGCTGTTGTATGTAGTTAGTAGGCAGCTTGCCGCCGACTTGGCAATGTTGGAATTGGTCACTCAATTTACCAGGTGATTCCAAGAGAGATTTGGCAACTTTGGTTAAACCGTTGTCATATAGCTGATAGTTGACAACTTGACAAGAGAAAAATCAACATGTGATTGAAGGTTATGTAAGCCGGCAAAAGTTCGAATCGTGCAAAGGGTTTTACTGCAAAAATATCCACAGCCAATGCCTGCAAACACTTCCACAGGTGCTTCAGACTACAAGTATCACACAATTTACTCAATAATTATACAGATTTAACAACACATTTCACACAATAATCCTAACAAGGAAACAGCTGACTATTTCTTTTCAAACTGAAATATGTTATAGTTAGTTTTTTTAGTTTAAGAAAAAGGTTCAAAATTTGCTTACTATGTTTGTAATTACCGTTTTAAAAAATTGATGATCTAGTATTTAATTTGTTTCTACAAGACAATTTTAACTTTTGTTTTCAGAATTGTTTTAACCTTAGTCATAGTCTAGTATTAAATAGAATTAGATTTAACGACGATTGACATTTGTAACAGTATTTGGGCTCTGCCTGTCATCTATTTAAGTTTTCCTTTAAGAAACTAAAGTCTACATTTTTAACAAGATTGTAGAGGCTGAAAAGACCTTCCTGAGAGATAAGAGTTATTGATTTATACTTAAATTTAGAATTTATATGAGAAAATGGTATATTTAGAATGATCGCTTTGTGATCCGATATACAGAGGTCATTTAGTGATGACGTATATTTTAAAGAAGTATCAAAATGTATGAGAGCATTATCTAAGCAATTTGCTCGTCTTATGGCTTTAGTTATAGATGGTTTGAGATTATAAATGTTCACTATAGTGTAAAGTTCATGATACTTGGGATCATCTGTGTGAAACAAAACATTAAGATCACCAAAGATAGCTAGATGATGTGATTTTGCAAAAAGAATCTTCATAAATACATCCAAGAAATTGGCAAAAAGGCTACTAGGTGGTCTATAAATAACTAGAATAATAAGACGGATCTCTACTAGTTCTTCTGCAGAGACCTCACACACACTTTCAATGCTTAAACTGGAAGTATCAGATCTTTCTATAAAAGGAATTGAAGGTTTTATGCAAATCATCATGCCACCACATTTACTATAATTTCTATTAAAGTTTGAAGCATTTATGTATCCTTCTAATTTAAAAGAACTCGAATCCAAAGGAGTCAGCCAGTGTTCACTAAAATATAATACATCATGCTTCTGTTCACAAAGATAATTTTCCAGTTCATGAGTTTTATTTTTAATAGACTGAATATTAATATGTAAAATTAAAAAAGTTGTTTCAGTTTTTGATTTTTTATCGTGTAGTGGACGGCCAATTGTAGGGAAGTTGAGCAAGGAACTCGAATCGAGTGAGTCTATGTTTTTAGTCCCACCGGATCCAGGGCTGCTTTCTGAAGATTTCTCTTCTTGTGACACGGCCTAATAATGGTGTACTTCGGCCAAACTTCTGGATTTTGGATAATATTTGCATCACCATGTTATACAGTAACTCAAAATGCTGCTATTGATGTCAATGTAGATTGATGTCAACGAAGCAGTAGATTTTTCAAAAAAGTAGTAGATTTGTAAAAAAATCTATAATTTTTGTAAAATATAATGTTTAAAAAAACATCTTGGCTTTTGTTTTATATACATTTTGTTCTGACTGGTCTTAGCCTACTGTCTAAAGGGGGAGGGATGGTAGGCCTAACAAAAAATATTATTATACAAAGTCTGACTTGTTACAATAAATGATGCAAACTTGACACATAATATTATCTCTAAAGCCTGGAACATAATGAAGATCTCAAAAACATTTAAAATAAAACCTAACCAACAAAGACAAAAATTAAAAATGAACTACCCAAATGTGATAAAAAACTGGGTGATAATTTTGACACTGGAACTAAATATAACCATTTATAACCTATATTTCAACAAAATATCTAACAAAACACCAAAAAAAACACATAAAGAAAAATAACATTTAAAGTAATTCGTATTGTACTATTGTGTTCCACACGTAAAATCTAACTCTAAATCTAAATGTACATCTATTGCTTCAAAAAAGTTCTAATACAGGGAAATAGTGAAAACCAGTCGAATGTTTAATGGTGTGCTTCCATTGTGATGACATCTAGGAACTGAAGAAAAAGCTGAAACTAGAACAGTGACATAGATATTGAATTATTCAGCTGTCAGGTTATACTGGCAGTTGTTAAGTTTTTAAAAACTATGTATACCAGTGATTAAAAACATTTTTTAAATTTTTAATGTAGTTATTAATATTTATTTTTCAAATACAAATATATTATATATCCTGTTTTACAATAGATATTACATGGATATTCTGTTAGATTGTTTTTTGTAGGGAATACCACATATTATATTGCACCTATGAGACTGAACTCTGGTATGTGCATAGGCACCTACAGCCTTATAATTAAATACACTATATTAACTTGGTCTACAATGTACATATACACAGAAATAAGCTCAGAAATAAGATATAACTAAGCATTAAGAAAATTAGTTGTAAGGGTTAGACATTTATATAGCCCAAATATATATACATATAATATAGTAATAAGTACAACCAAGCACTATGAAAAATAAATGGGATGACTTATCTATGATAAATACATTTAATCAACATGTAGGTTTAAAGAGTTTTTGTAATTTATGTTTATTTAATCATTTAAATTAAATGAAGACAAGTATGCAACCAGTAACCTATAACCTACTTTTAGAATCTAAATTAATATGAAAACCTTTCTTATAAATAATAATGTCCAAATTGATTATTTAATCAGGTTCTTAAATTTATCAAAATTGTACACAATAAAATGTCTGTATTTTCTTTTAAATGATCTCGATATAGTAGATTTTAACCTATGAACAGTAGAGAACTATGAAAACGTACAAATTAGTAGGTCCACCGACTGCTAAAGCAGTAGATCTGGCAACACTGCAAACAACTGTCAGTGCTCAGGGGGTCAGTGTTAAAAGTGGGTTTTCAATGTATACCCTTCAGTTGTGATAGTATATGACTCATGCTATAAAAACTGTTCAATTCATCTGAATTTGAAATGTGAATGGATTAGGTAGAGAGTATCTTCTAATTGTGTCCCCAACTTATAAAAATCTAAGAAGTGTTTTTTGACTATCTATGCTTAGTATATTTATTAGGGTTAAAAACAAATAACTTAAACTAACCTAGAGGATTTTAAGTTAGATTATTAAATAAAATCTTGCAAGTTAATTAATATGTTTAAATTATGGCCCTAGCTATTTTTCCAATCATCAGAAGGACAAGCTGATTTGATATATTTCTGACATTCGAAATCATTGAATTAAATAGTACAATAGCCTTATTTTCTAAAAGTTGAATAACAGAAATGTCTTAATTTTGTTCAGAAATTCTTGTAAAAAATGGTAGATCTATTAAAAATTGCAAAGAAATGCCAATCCTTCAATGAAGTATAAAATTTTAATGTTGAAATTGGCCATAAATTATTTATTTTACTTTATATCAAAGATTCAGAGAAGAAATTATTCACTGTGACAAAAACAGGTCCTAAAAATATGAAAATGCAGACTTAAAAATAGTTGACAAACTTTTTAATATCACACACCTTTCCGTAGCAAAAGCCCTTTCTTTCATTGAACAAAAAAAAAGCCTAACCTGGGCTAACCAAAAACTCAGCTCAAAAATAGTTATATATCAAAGCTATTCCGTAATTAATGTCCTACATATAATCCCTAATTTTTTTCTCTGTCAATAGCTTCAATTTGCAACTAATTAACCATTAAATATAAGATATTTCAGTTTCAACCTATCTATTTAAAGTGTAACATGCTACCAATTATTATTGATCTTTTTAGCAAGCCTTGTTTCTTCTATATTTGGAAAAATAATTATAGTGTATCTAAAGCAAGTCGAGACAATGTAAAAACTAAATATCCATCAATAGTGGGCATGACAGAAATTTAAACTTAGTATTGTAAACTGATAAATAATATTGAATTGACAAATCCTTACGATGATCAGAAAAAAAGCCCACATCCTAAATTATTTATTTTATTAAAAAAATCTACTTTTGCCAAATATATTTTAGAAAGAAATGATGTATAACAAATAAACGGTAAGTCGTATGTGCACAACATGTTGCTTTATTATAATGAACATATATAGAATAGTCACTAGTGACTTATTATTCTATATTAATCTTTCAGAATTAATTGCGTTCTTCATTATGCTGATTTTGAATTATAAAATCCTTAGCCGGAATAATTTGTTAACTTTAACTAAACGCTACTATATATAAAAACAATTCACTGATAGACTTATATGAAATAATTACTGTATTAGCATTTTCAAAAGCTTATTTCTTGAATAAATATTATAATAAAACTTACGCAGGAAACTTTTGCTTCCTCTCTCGATTTTTTCTCAGTATTTTTGTTCTAGGAGGAGTCTTTCCATAAATATCCCACACACTCATATCATCATTAGGACTTAGATCCCCTTCCATTTTTAACCACAAATAAAGTGATGGAGTTATTTAAATATGTATTTAAAAAAGTGGCAAAAATGTGTTTTTTTTTAAATTACATAAGGATCTTGCTAATAAAGTGCCCTGGCCTACGAAATTCATGGAAACCACAATTTAAATAAAATATTATGAAATTTCACGACACTCCAATGATTCCCAAAGGTAAACAAAAATGTTCAAATAATATCCATGATATGTTTAGGCTGAAACTATCTCTTAATCACATTCGCGATTATTACTAGTGTTTTCCCATATTTTGCTTCGATCTTTAATTATGGAAGGAACTCTGAATAATCTGTAATCATTTAAACTTTAATACGTACAAAAATATTACTAAACTTAACTATAAAACACCTTAATAATTTAATTTACACTCATCAAACATAATCTAGGAATTTTCTTATCACATCTATCACACGAATGAAATGTCACTGTCACTGTGGCACCTACCGACGTTGCCACAGTTCTCTTCTTTGTACTATTAATATAAACAAGGCCCGAAGTTACCTTGATTCGGCCCTGAATAGGCCTTGTTTATGTATCTATAAACAAGGGTATAGATTTTGTCAAAAACAGAAATCTTGGTTTTAATATAGACACGGAATTTTAAGGGCGTGCTTTCTCTACAAGAATCGTTAACCGCACAGGAAAATTTAGCGCGAGTCGCGAGCAAACGTTGCTGCAGTGACGTCACCTGGCCCGCTCGAAACAAGTATCATGCGTTATTTCTATAGGATAATATAGTTTAGCCTTTTTGATGCTGTTATTTTGGTTTTCAATGCATTACATTTTCACAAATTTTATATTAAACTAATAGAGCATGCATTTCGCCCAATAAGCAATGGTCGATTGCTCACCAAAATATTTTAGAAATTTATATTTGACTTGAAAATAAATGATTAGAGAATAATTTAAACATTATGTCAAGACCAAAATATATTATTATGAGTGCCTTCTTAATTTATGAAATGTTGTTATATTATGTTCTCTTATCTCAGGATGCCCTAAATCTTTAAATAGAAATAAGTACTTTTCAGTAATTTAGATATCTAAATGGATTAATTTAAAAAGCAAATAGGTAAAGTAATTCTCAAATAGGAAAGTAAAAAACATGGTATTACCATTATTATATAAATATATATATATATATATATATATATATATATATATATATATATATATATATATATATATATATATATATATATATATATATATATATATATATATATATATATATATATATATTCATATATCACCAACATAAGAAAATATATACTAACATTCTACAAGTAAACCCATAAACATGTAATGAAAAATAAATTTAACAGGAAACCGATTATCTGCTGCATAATCTTACACACAAGTACAAAACAAAAATTAAGAAAAAAAAACGACAATAACAACCTTTTACATATCCTTCGAAACCACCGACTCTCAGCAGCGGTTGCAGCTGGTGGAACCGTAAGATAACTCGACGTGAATTAAAGAACGCGTTGATAAGCAAACCGACCGGTGTTCCGTGTTACCTTAGACAAGGAAACTTTGTCTAAGGGTGTTACATCCAATAACGCTTTTATTGTGTACAACAAATACGCGCGAAGCTTTGCAATCGGTATCAATGGGGTTCGGCTAGACTCTTGTCATATCAGCTGTTTATTTTAATATTTTAATTTTTCTTGTCTGAATGGATTTGTTTAGTGTTTATATTAAGGTTTAAAATATTTGGAAATGTGTTTTATAAAGTAAAAAAACCATGTATATCCAGCGAATAATTACAATTATTCAAAGAAATATGTCCATGAAAAGTATCCAAAATAGTAATATAATTGTTACATTTTCGATCCCATATGAAAAATCCCCTTATTTTTAGATATACTAGTGGATAAAATGGGTGTAATAACTACCATAGCGATTAATAGACCAGAAAAACGAAACTGTATTGACCATGCAACCTCAAAAATGTTGGAAGATGCTATTTCTAAATTTGAAGAAGATAGCAATTCTTCTGTAGCCGTCTTATATGGAACAGGTGGAAATTTTTGCTCAGGATTTGATTTACAAGAAATTGCAAATGTGGGTGATGCAGAACATAATGAAGGAATTTTTTCAGTGGTATGTTTTAAATAGAATATTGTGCAGATATTGTCAGTATTTCAGCACAGGACGAAGACTTTTCAGATGTTTATTTTTTTATTCAGAGAATCCCATATTCTTATTTTCTTTATCCTATAGCTCAACTCAACCCCTTGCTAACATTTTACTTCCTCTAGTAAAGGCAAGGTTCTTTAAAGCCGTAAAGACATATAAAATTTAAAACAAATTTAAGTCATAGTATCATATACCTACCATTTTCTGTTGTTATTAAGATTATTGAAAAATAACTTATATGTACTATAATGTTTTTTTTTAAGTTAGATAAAAAATTAAGAAACTTTTGAAACTAGGTAGGCAAATGCAGGTGCTGTGTGGCATATGAGAAAGTAATATATATATATATATATAAAATTCACTAAGATTTTTGCTTACAAATTTATCACTTTAATTGATTTTCTATAATTTATATATATTGTCACCCTATTTTTGTCAGGTCGGGTACCTACCTTAGATTTGAGATCTTAAATTATTATAAAATAAACATTTTCATCATCAGTATAATGACACCAAAAATTATTTCCTTGATGTACCAATTTTGCTATACAAACAAAGCAATTTTTAACAAATAATATTGCACACTAGGTGAATATTTTTTATTTCAAGCATTCAAAATGCATTTAGCATTCAAAGCTAGTTAAAAAGACCTTTGAAATACTTTATTTGCTTATTTTCATTATTGTGAACTTTTTATTGGCACTTTCCACCATTGTATAGATACTGTTTTGTAGTAAACAATAAAGAGGATTTCTATTTCTTTCAAATAATAAAAATGGAACTCATGCCCTTCTCTAGGCAACAGATTCTCAAGCAAACCTGTTGATAATTTTGAACAACAAGTATTCTTAATACAGACTATTGTCACTGGCGTTTCTGTCTTTAAATGTAAATTTGATATCAAGTAAACAACTCTAGTTTTATCTCTATTTTATTTAACTTAAGGTAAGGTAGAACTTATATTTTAATTATATTATGAAGAAATGTACTTTTAAAATCCAAAACTATTTATTTATAGTTACCAACAAGAAAAGTGGTAAAAAAGCCCATGGTAGCAGCTCTAAGTGGGTACACTGTTGCTGGTGGATTAGAACTAGCACTTCTCTGTGACTTAAGAGTTATGGAAGATACAGCTATTTTGGGTTTGTATGGGAGAAGATTTGGTATGTATAAATATTTCTAATATTTTTCTAACTATAGGCATCCTTTGAGGCCAGATATTAATATTTGTTAATATTTCAGTCCATGCCATTTTCAATTAACCATTATGATCTTATATTGTTAATAAATCATTAAATGTATTTGTCGAATGGGTAAAAATATTTCTAGCTTTTAGGATTTATAACATCTACTGTCTATTTACACTTTCAGTTTAAAGGACAAATGCTGATCTGCAATTTAATTCAATTCACTGCACCTTTTATCTCAATTTGCATTCTTTGGATAGCTTGCCTTCTTTCTCAGGGCCATAGAGTGTATTTGGTTTATTCAGTGTTTCATTCAATGATTATTTGTTGGTTAAACATTAGTTTATTTATTTATTTCACTTTATGCCAAATGATCTAAATAGATATGACAATGTCAAGTGTAAAAATAAAAGATAACATAAGACATTTTTAAAACAATATTTAGATTGGACTAACTAACAGAAAACAATTATTGCAAAATTGAAAATTAATTTCTAACATTATAATAACTTTTTTCAAGAAGATAACTCTTTGTACTTTTCTTAAATTTTTTGTAAGAAGTTATTTCTCTTAGGCTTGCTGGTAGTTGGTTGTACATATTCCCACAAAAACAGTAAGGACTTCTTTGGAAAGTGCTAGTCCTATAGGGCGGTATATAAATGTTTGTGGAGTTTCTTGTACCATAATTATGTAGTTTTAGATGATGAGAAAATGTGGTGAATTGTTTTTTAACAAATAATACCGAGTGTAAAATTAGAATACATGGAAGAGAGAGAATTTTATACTGTTTGAAGTAGGGTTTACATGAGTCTAATGGACTTAATGAGAAAATTTTTCTAATTATTCTTTTTTGTAATATAAAAATTATGTTTAAATCTGTTGATTAGCCCCAGTAAATAATACCATAGCTTAGATGGCTATATGCTAGTGCTTAATTGGTATTTAAAAGTAGTTTTATTTCTAAAGTGTTTTTTAGATTTCTTATTGCAAAGTAGGCAGTATTTAACTTACTTGCAACATGGTTCATGTGGTTGCACCATGTTATGTGTGGATCTAGATTTAATCCTAGAAATTTAAAGTTATCAATCTTATTTACGTGTTTGCAGTTTAATAATAAATTTGGAACCCGAGGCATATCTTTTCTTATATAAAATGTCATAAAGCAGGTTTTGGATTCGTTGGCAATAAGGCAATTTTTCTCTCACCATTAAGCAAATTTTTCCAAAATTATATTGGCATTATTTTCCAATTTCCCGAAATTATTATCAGAAATTGCTATAGTGCAGTCATCTGCATAGAGAATTATTCTATTTTTTGATAGTGACAAAGGCAAGAAATTTTCCAGATCATTTATAAAAAGCGTAAATAGTAGAGGTGAAATAATGCTTCCCTGAGGTACACCACAGTTTATTAACCTTTTTCTTATATTCCTACAAATAAGACACTAACCATTTGCTGATATCTCCCCTTATTCCCAATGCATATAATTTCTTCTGTAAAAAGGAGCTATTTAAGCAGTCAAAAGCTCGAGTTAAGTCAAAGAAGATGACAAGAACGTAGTTTGATGTGTCCAAGCCCTCAAACAAAATTTAATAGCTTAAAAGCAGCTGTAGAAGTGGAGTAATCTTTTCTAAAACTGTGTTGTTTGTTACTTATTAATTTTTCTGCATTTAAGAAGTTTTCTATCTTGCATAAAACTACTTTTTCAAAAAGTTTAGAAAAGGTAGGCAGGCCCGTAATACATCGATAGTTTTCGATTTTTTCACAGTCACCCTTTTTATAAAGTGGAATAACTTCCCCTACCTTCAACTCACGAGGGAATATACCTTTTTCGAGGGATAAATTAAAGATATAGCATATTGGGTGTTTAATATAATCCCATAATTTTTCTAATGCCATAACTGGGATGTCGTTTTTACCAGAGCAGGCTGTTTTGTTTTTTTAACAGTTTTAAAATTGACCTGATATGAAATTCACTGGTTGTACAATTTGAAAAATCAATATTATGTTTACCCAAGGTTATTATATTAGGTTTTCTGCGCTTGTTGCAAAATATTTGCAGAATTCTTCACATATTTCAGATATATTTATTATGTAATTATTGTTAGATACTAATTTTGTGGGATTAGAGCACTTTTTTACTCTTCCTAAGTTAGTATTTATTACTTGCCAGATCGTTTTAGAGTTATATGAGGAGGCTAAAATTTTTTGTTTGTAGAAATTTGATTTCTGTAGACCCAGCTGTTCATGAAATAGTTTTTTTGACTGAGTGTATAAGTTTTTTGACTCCGGTGTGTTCCAAGATCTGCACAACCAATACAAATTTTTTAAATTCTTACTCTGTTTAATTAGGTCTGGGTTTATCCATTCTTTATTTGGAAGAGCGGTCTCTATAATTACTTTTTTTAGGGGACAGGCTATATCTAAACAGTGTAGAAAATTGTTCCAAAAATAAGTCCATGATTCATTAACATCTGTAGTATTATATAGATAACTAAGGTCTGTTCTAGATAAGTGATAATTAAGTTGAAAGATACTTTGAGAATCAAAGAACGTTTTAAAAAAAAATAAATTGGAAAATGAGGGCTTATTCAGAGGGGCATTCAATGAAATATTATTCTTCGTGCCATATGATCTGCGATGTTGGCTTCAAAGTAGATTGCATTAAAGTGTGGGTGATTTGCAATTACATAATCTAATGCTGAGAGGGTCTGATTCGAAATTACTCTAGTTGGTTCGACCGGGAGAATGGATTTTATGTTGAAACTTTCCAGCAAGTCGAAAAGAACAGATTTTTCTGGTGATTCGATTAAATTATTTATATTAAAATCGCTACAAATTAAAATATATTGATTTTGTGACATCACATGACGTAGTGTTGAGTTTAATGCTGAAATAAATGTCTTAAAATTTTTATTGGGAGCTGCACTGCTGTTTGAACCATAAATAGTTAAAAGAGCCATCTTTGTATTATCTAATTTAAAGCTGAGACCTACACATTTGAATACAAATTCAATTCAAAACTGCGATAAATTTATAGGCTTGTAAGTACTGTTTTTACTATAGATAGCAACACCTCCATGAATGTGATCTCTTCTTGAGAAATTTGCTGCTAGCTGGTAACCTGGAATGGTGGTTATTTTGGCTTGGTTTTCTTCCATCCAGTGTTCTGAGAAACATAAAAATTGTGGGTCTTCCTGCAGCACAAGCAGCTCCAATTGCGGAATTTTATTTGTAAGGCATTGAACGTTGATATGTATTATGTTACAAAACTGAACGTAATCTTTTCCATCTCTGGGAGTAATTGACTTGGAAGGGTCAGTTTGAAGTTCCATAACAGGAGTTTGGTTGGTTCTTATACTGCTCTGTGCTACATTTGTGCCTGCTTCATCAAAGACGTACAAAAAGGACATTGAGAAGAGATCTCATTGTTAGTAGATCTCGTAGCCCCGAAAATATAGTTCTTACATAAAAATTCAACTAGGTCCTCCCTTTCATTATTAAGCATAAGATGTTCGCGAGTGGTCAAGGATAAGGGTATGAAGTTCGCGTTTTCCTTCTGACAGAATTCTCTTTGTAAAAAAATATTTTGTTTGTGAATAAATTCATTCAAAACAGGTCTATTTCTCCAACGAGGGGTGCCCACTACCACTAGGTTTGTATCACTGCACGATGAAATTAGATGCTCTACATGTTCTGGCCTTAAAGGTAATCCCCTGAGAGCATTTTCTGGTCCGCAGAAGAATACAATGCATTCGTTTTTCGTTTGCTTTTGATTATACATAATACACTCCGATATCAATTCGTCGAACAGAGGTCCACCACGCCATTGACAATTTAAATCAAAAACGCCATTGGTGAACTTCCTAAATAGAGTTGAGCTACCTCTAGCCATTTCAACAATTGGCGCTTTCTCAGGGCAGGCCCATTATTCACTTCTGTTACCTGTCTAATATATGTTTGAGTTTCAGAGTCGCTACAAATAGGACCCTGGAAATTCTGAAAATCGTGCATGGTCTGACGAAGGTTTTTTAGTTCTCGTGCATTATAATCGATCTCGTGTTCCAAAGCTTTGATAGAGGTAATAAGGTTTTGTTTTAGATCCGTCAATTCAGAGATTTTTGCCTCAAGACATCTTTTACTTTCGTTTAGTTTGTCCGTCTGAAAAGTTAGTTTTTTCTCGTTTTTCCTCATTTCCTGTAACTCCTTTAACAGTGCTTCATTGCGCTCACTTAACATAGATAATTGTGAAGAAAACTGCTTCTCAACTTCAGAAGCATCGTCCTCAAAAGCTCGACTGCTTCGACGCAATCTTTCGATGTGGCGATCCTTCTCATATATTTCTTTCCGTAAAGCCTCAGTCTCGTCTGAATAAGCATTTTCTTTGTCATCTCTTTCATTGAAAATTTCTTGGCATTTTGGGGAACATAAAATAGTGTATCCACCGTCTTTCACCACGTCAGTTAGCCGTTCCAAGCAGCTTGGGTGAAGCACTCCGAAGCAAACAACACAAATAAAATTTGAAAAGTCTTTGTTCTTACAACATTTAAAATGTTTAAAGTGTTAAAGAAACCTTGAACATGTAAAAATCAAGATTTACGACTGCCGATCTGAACGTTACGTTTACATATTGGGGTTCTCCCTGTTCTTACATCACTTAAAAGTGAATGCCATTGTCCAAGATTTTACCTGCAATTATATAAGTGAACCACTGATTAGGGTAGATGAAACCCACTATAGATTAAATTTAAAATCAAGAAATATGATTTCACTGATTTCAGCAGGTGAGATGCACTATAGATTTTTATTACTATTGGTATGTAGTTTTTTAGATATTGGCAAATTAATAACAAATATTTTAGTTTTGTTTATCAGTTTTTCGCGATTTCTATTCGTTATTTCAAACCATTTTGAGATGTTTTTTATGCGAACTATCGACTGGTTCAAGCTCGGTTACTGCACAAAAATTCATAAAGTTACGGCGTCTTGTACCGCACCAAAAACTAATTAACTTTTTTTCATATACCTATTTTGAACATTAAATTGGATTTCTCATATCTGTTTTACATCATCCTGTGTTTGCTTTTTAGATTATTTTATGTATGTTTGTATGTATTATTATTTTGCACGTATTTTATTGTAAAATTGGTTACCCAATAATTAAATAAGATATATATTTTCTTAACATTTAAAATGTCTTATCTATTGTAGGTATTCCATTAGTAGATGGAGCTACTGTTCGACTACCTGCCATGGTGGGATTATCTCGAGCATTAGATTTAATTTTAACTGGAAGATCATTAAGTGCAAAGGAGGCCTTTGAATGGGGCTTGGTTAATAGGATAGTTGCTTGTGGCACAGGCAGGTATATTATTTAATGAATGGTGTAGTTTAAAAATAATATCATTTGATAATAATGTGATTTTATAATGTTTAGTAAAAATATATATACTTTCTTTACTATGAATTGTAACAAAACTTTTATTCTGAAAAGAACAATTTGGCAGCTATTTTGTCAAACGTGCATTTGGCATTTTCAAAGCTTTCTGTTTCACATCCTCAGAGCTCTAAATGGAGACTTTATCTGAATGGATATACAGAATGTCTCATGTAAACGGACCACTTGATTTTAGTCCATTATAAAAGCCTAACTTATGTAGTTTCTTCCAATGGCGATCATATTATTCAAAAAACAATTGAAAGTTAAATAAAAAAAATATCACAAAAACACTGTTTTTTTACAGTTGAGTTATACAAAGTATTTATATATATTTGGCTTTTAAATTTCAGTTCCGGGAAGACACCGGAAGTAACATTTGTGTGCATACATATTGTGCATATAGTAATATTTGTGTGCATGAAAATTTAGCAAAGATCAATAGAGCTCTTTCCCCTAACAAAAATATATAATTTTATATATTTATCTTTTACCATCTTAGAGATATTTTAAATATATTGAATATTTCCATTTACTAGTTCAATAATACAGGCTGTGCTAATATTCAAATATGAATATATCAAAAACTTTAAAGATAAACATATAATTCCAAATATTATTGAAATCAGGAGAAAGAGCTGTACCAAACTGTGCTAAAATTTAGTGAATACATAAAAATATTTCACATAAACTCAATTATAAAATCCAGTACCATGAGTACACCAGGGATTAAAAAAAATAATAATAAATAAATTTAAAATTCCAACGGTGTTGTGAATAGCAGCATGTGACTTCTGTTAGATTAGATTTGTTTAATAAATAATTACAAAATTAGCGATATTTATTATCAGCATGCTATCAAGAAACATTGGTTCTCAAATACTTCTCTAACTCCTATGGGATATATTGTATATGTATTTATTTTGCTCTGTCAACATAACCTTTATGAAGGGAAATGGTCATTAGTTTTTTTTTAGAAATAATAATAATTATATTTTAAAGATCAAAATTCTAGGCTAGTTTGGATGGTTGTAACAGTACAGGTTAAACCACACATTTTAAACTGATAATTTTATGGAGGTGTTTGTTCCAGTAATGTTTGCAGTTTTAAAACACTATCGTTTATCGAAGATCTCAAAAGGTCAATACACAAAACAGTTGAATTTTGAAAGATCTGATTTAAAGTGCTTTGGAATAAAATCTGTTTTAATTGACCTATCTATTCTTTTAAAATTAACAAACATACTTATCCTCTAAAATATTCGTAGATCAAGATTTTTCTTGTTCATTCAAGGTATCAGGTAACAGGGATAATACAGAGCTTTGTCACTAAAGGAATATTATCTGAAAAAAGTTTTTTTTACCAAAAAATAAAAAAAAATTGGGTAGTTAAAATATTTTACAAATATTTGTTCATTTTTATATTTTCTGTAATAGAAAGTTTAAAAGAAATATTTCTTCACATTTCCCAGCATAGTATTTGTAATATTTTTGACTAAAATATTGGTAAAAAAGTGAAAAAAAAAATCTTTATTTGGCTAACTTAAAAATACAAATTTTAAATGTTTTTCACTTAGTCAACTTGGAGGTTTCATTTTTTTTGTGCACCCTGTGGGTCATATCCAAAATTTTCTAAAACCAATGTTACTTTTGTCATTGGCCAATTTTATAAACAATACATTTTGCACTAAAATTTATATTAGAAGTGTCTGATTTTATAATTATCATTCTATAACTGAGAAAATATTTAAATTTTTTATGTAATCAAAATATAAAATAAAATTTCACACAACAGTGACATGTTTTATATGTCACTTAGTGGCTTACGATGATCCCCTGGCCTATCCTTATTTAGGTACCGAACTGCTCTCTTCTGACATGTGAACACTGAGTTGTTAAGTAAATATTGGGGGCTCTACCCCAAAAAGTTATACCATATCTTAATTGTGAATTGACCAGAGAGAAATATACCAGTCTTGCAGAAAACCAATCAAGCTCACTGGGCATTATCCTCATGACAAAGCATTATGAAGCTAGTCTTCTTTAAGTTATTGATCTGCTCAGGGAAGCCTTTTGCTCTCATCAATCTGGCCATTAAACTCAAGGGGGCCTAGTGAAAATTTAAAAGATAAAATATTAGTTTTCTTAATGGTGAAATTCTCTCTGCCCTTTGAGTTGCATCGCTCTTTAACCCTTCCAATATCACCCGAAATAACAGTACCCAAATCGTTCTCACAGCCATGCCAGAAAATGCTTGTATTGTCTGCAAATAAATTAATTTGGATATTTAAAAAACTTAAATCATTCGCATACAATAAAAACAGAACTGAACCCAGAATTGATTATTGTGGAACACCTTTTATAGTTCTCTGGCTGTCCGAAGTGAAGCTACCACAACTGACAACCTCTGACCTATCTGAGAGATAAGATTATATCTATTGTATGGACCAATCTCGAAAACCATGTATTTGTAGCTTTTATATACAATATATAATATATATATATATATATATATATATATATATATATATATATATATATATATATGTGTGAGCCATGTTAGAGGTTTTCTCTGTAACAAGCTACTAAACAGATTTGAATGGGATTTTTGCCACCTTGTAGAGCATCATTTCCCGCTTTTGTACAGAAAAACAGCTCAATAAAGGGCTACATTATTGAACAATTTTATTTAAAACCTTCTAATGTTTCAAAATAAACAAAAAACAAAAAAAATCGTACGAATGGTTCGTTGAGATCAAAGCCTACACAAAAGACGGTATCGCCGCGCAATGAATCTAATGAACTGGACTCTCCTCACTATGCGGGCGAATGAACGGGTAGTGAGCAGCAAACAAAAAATATGAAAAGATAAACTGTCTTTTCATGATGCGGAAAATAATGAAAGACTGACAAACTTGTATTAGAAAATAAGTATATGAAACTACTGCTGTTTTAGAAAATAAGTATATGAAACTATTATGAAAACATAAGAACTTTATCATAAATCAATATGAGAAGTGAATTAATGCTATCAATTCGAATGGAAATCTTTCAAGTCCACTTAATCATGAAGATTCCATGCCATGCCATAGCCAAAATAATGGGACTCCACATATAGACAACCAACATAACACCAGCTGGCAAAACAGACGCAACATTAACGCTAATTATTAACGAAATGTAAACAAACAAGCTGCATATAATATGATTTTTTTTAAATAAACAAGTTAATTCTACTATCTTCCAAGCACAAGTGCAAACAAAAATGACTGAAATACAGATGCTTGGAGATATGGATGGAGACATATTCTAGTCCTGGACAGAGGGAAGTAAAGAACCGACGACGTAATAGAAAATTTTTTAGGTGGTGGTAACATGGATAATACAACATCAATAAATATTGGTAGGTGAATCGTTTGAGGTAATATGGCAGGAAAATGATTCGTGTAGTAAGTATAGTCGATTTTTTCAGCTTTTCAGCGCTGTCCTTGAATGTGCTTTTCTTTTAGAACATTGTAGATCTGGAACTCATTATAATAACCCTAAGAAAGAGAAATCATGGTTGACTAAAGAAAGAGCAAACCAGGGTAATTATAATAATACTCTGAATAATGATAAATTCTTAAAGGAGTATAGAAAACTGATTGGTAGATAGTAAAGTGCATTTAATGGTGAAATCTACAACAATTCTCAAAATAAATCCAAAGCTGCTTGGCATATCATAAAAAATGAGGTTAACTTAAAAGAGAATAACACAAACCTAATTCATTATTTGATGACAAGGGAAATGATATTCAGAACTTTGTATCTGCTGTGAATACTATATCAGTTCTATACAAAAAACAATAGATTCTCTTAAATTTGATGAAGCAACAACTCGAAGAAACAAAAATTGTAATCAGCAGTATATGTACCTTTGTGATGTAAAGGTGGCAGATAATTCATGCTATTGAGGCTGTATCTAAACAAAAGTCCTGTGGACATGATGGAATTCCTTATAATTTATTATAGCAGGCTTCTGGCCTTGTGAAATCTATTTTATATATCCCAATAAATTTGCCTTTTAAGAAGGGACTTTTCCCATCATGGTTACAGTTGGCAGAAGTGAAACCTTTTCGTAATAAAAATGCAGCAGGCTTCTGGCCTTGTGAAATCTATTTTATATATCCCAATAAATTTGCCTTTTAAGAAGGGACTTTTCCCATCGTGGTTGCAGTTGGCAGAAGTGAAACCTATTCGTAATAAAAATGTTTATAAGCACTAAAAAGTAAACATCAAACTAATTCTTAATTACTTAATAAGACATTTTATATTGATGGCTATCAATGTGACATTTTCTATTGTAATGTTCACGGGATTACTGGTTGTTTTCCTAATACACATTTAGTTTTAAATATACTATAATATATAATATATACTAAATATACTAAAATAATCTTTGTAACCCTATAAAGCCAATTTCAAATCTTGCAATTGCAATAATACCCAAAAATACCTTCCATTTAACTATGGAGCTCAATTCTGATGAGGCGAAGATGCACCTCCTTCTAAGACGCGAATTAAATCTCGAAAAGCGAAATTTATAAGTTTCATTTCCCTTTCACTCTTTATCAACAAGGTTCGGTTCGGTTCGTGCAACACAACTCCAGCGACGTGCTGCGCGCCAAGAATCGATTCAGAGATGCGTGTTATACGTTTCAGAGTACCCAGGTAGTAGCCGGTTGTAGAGCGCGACCAACCAGTCCAAAAAATACTGTTCAAAAATTGTAGTATACTATGTTGTCAAGTACCATACCATCACTACACTTAGATGATACAAATAGTGTTTTCTGGTGGCACTTGGAAGTCAGGTAAAGAATTTGCAGGAGTTGACCTGAGTAAAATTTAAAAAAAATATGTTGGAACCTTTAAACTTACTTTGAACATAGCTAAAACTAATTATGTATTTTCACTTATGGCTGCAAACTGCCATGAGTTTCGGGGCATCTTTGTTGACAGCCTTGGTGCTAACTGAGTTGATTGACTAGGGTATCTGTGTGGACAAGTATATCAAACAGGAACAACATATTCTATCAAATAATATATAATAATATTATAGAAAGTGTTATTTATAAATAGAATAAAATAGAAACATAATAATTTCATTCTTTTAAATAAGATCCCTGGCATATTAACACATCAGAATATATTACTATATATAAAAAATTAATTTTTTTTAGCTCTTGGTCAGGCATTACAGTTAGCAACAAGTTTGGTAAAATTTCCACAAGAGTGTCTTTATTCTGATAGGAGTTCAACATACAATGCGGCTTTTAATCAAATATATGATGAACTGTTAGAATATGAAAAGAAGAAAGCAAATAGTATAACACGTCAAAAGGTAATAGAGGGAGCCAAGAAATTTCTAAGTGGAATCGGAAAACATGGCAAATCCTATAATTTAACTGAGAAGGAATGTTTTGAGTGGGAAAAAGAATATAATAAGACAGCTAAAAGCAAATTGTAAATACTTGTAAATTCTAGGTGAATGAAAAGGAAATGGTGTGATTCTTTTATTATAGCTAAATAAATGTTGTAACTTTTTATTAAGTGAGGTCTTTTAGTATCGCTTGTTTTTTTCTACTAGGACTGGGAGAGCAGTGAAATGGTTATCTGTATAAAAGTACTATACTAACCAATTTTTATATGATCAGACCAAACATTTAAGTTACAAAAGACAGACAAATATGACGCAGTTAGAAATGTGAGTTTGTTTATGACCAAAATGATGCGACGTCATAATAGTCAATTTGTTATGTTATCTTGAACATTTTGATTTTTTTTTATATATTTGTGTAGATACTATATTTATGCAAGTCTATTTTGTGTTAAGTAGTATACTTTTCAATATTTTAATATGAACAGGAGAAACTAGCATTCTGTAGGGCACATATCAGAAGAGCCACTTGTCCGAAGCTTGTATAGACCAGCTATTTAAGGTGAATTTATTTCATGAAACAAAAATAACATTTATACATCTAAATAAAATACCATAACAAATGCCCTTGAAAATGGTCTAATCTCATATTATATTTTATCTGAAAATCAAACTGCGCAATAGTTATAAATTTATGGCTGACAACGGCCTGTTTGATTGGCAAAAAAGCCAGCAAACATGCTCTTTCACTACGAGCACTGTAGTATTTTAACAATCGAATATGAGCGGTGGGAATGACCGTTTTATTTATTTTTTTCTAGTACAAGAGTAGACTGTTTTTTCAAGCATGTTGTTTTATTGCACAGTGATATGGATAAAAATATAAAAAGGGTTTTCAGTAAACCTCTAACAGAAAGACAGTTGAAAAGTTACATTGAAATATATTTTTGGAAGACGATCAACCAAATCATTAATACAGTAGTCGAGACAGTGATTTTATGAAGTAATAAACTTTTTTAAAACTTTCATATAGGATTTCATTTTTATATTATTATTCTTTGTTCAAAGTGACCTTTTATTTTAAAATTTTTTTTTATGTAATAAAATACAAAAATTACATCATATTTTTTTTAAACTACAGGTGTCGCACAGGAACCTTTATTCAAAATTCTGTGGAACAAAAAATGCTTTCTTATTGATCAGAGTTATTTTATTTTTATTTCCTGTATAAAAGGTCAAAATCACCAGTTCTTATTTTAAATTACTTCTTATTTTATTTGATTTGTTTGTATAAATCTTGCTTAATTAATTAAATAAATAAAAAATAGGACCTTCGCTCTAAAAAATGCCATGTTTATGTATAATAATTTGTTTTATTTCTTTGTTTATTTTTAACATCTCTAATTTTAAAAAATTTAAGGATGAGAAATAACTTTATTAAAAATAGAACAGAAAATACATAAATAATTTTAACCTGGAGGCCATTTCATTTGACGACCTCCTAATATGTGCAAATGTAAATGGTAAACTGATTGACAACCATCCTTTCCATTATTAATTACTAAACGATATCCATTAGGTAATCTTTCTTTTGCTAATTTCTTTGCAATTAACATAAGGTGGCCTAGGACCTAAAATATTTAAATAAATATTTTTATGCAAATATTTCATATTTCATAAAATTTAAATAATGGTTTATTGTTCCCCAATATGCAAAAGTATATCCAAACTTATGGTTGGATTAAATAGTAACTAAGTACATGCAGTGCACAGTTTAAAGAAGACATATGGATTTTGATCATAAACAGACCCATGGTTGGCAAAACCCCAGGTTTGTGTATCTTGGGTATTTATTTACTTGACTTCTGTAAATTTTAAAAGGCAAGTTGAGCAAATGACTTAAAAATAACTTGCGTCTTATTTCTATTTAAATTTGTAGCTTCTTTTTGTTGTTTTTTGATGTACAGTAAAACCCCGATTAACTGGACAGCATTTCCGTTTTAAATGTTTATCCTCCAGTTGTATTACATACACCTATTGAGCCTATTAAATTCAATTCATTTACAGATTGTTATTTGTTTACTATCTAACTACTAAAGTCTATTCAAATTCCAAGTAACCAAAGACTCAAAATGAAATTTACTCTGTTAAACATTTTTAACTTTATAAAAATGTGCACTTTCTTTAAAAATGTATAATTATTTTACATGAATGTATTTTATTTGGTATTTTTGATCTGCTAACCTATTGTGTAGTTTAGTAAGGAGCAGAGAATTCTTTCCACTTACCACCAATATTCTTCAATCAAGATACCTTATGTCCTTTAAAGCATTTATTAGAATTGACCTGTGCTGCTATTTAAACCTTTTATAACTTCTTTATTTTACTTAAGTTATAATAATAGAAACTATCTGGAATGCAGGGGAACGAATTTTGTTTGTGAAAAAAAAAAGTAAAATAATTTCTTCTGGTTCATTATTAATCAATTTCTCCATTTTCGTTGCAACTTTTAGTATAGTAGAATGGTAAAGTTCAAATACAAGCTTAGCCAACCCTCAGATTCGTAAAAAAAATCTAATTTCCAGTATTGAATAGAATAGGTATATTATGTAGAAGTTACACTTCAAAATTGAGCTGTAGAAAAGAAATCACCTACGTTTTTGTCATTATTTTCACATGTATCCAGCATTGCAATTCTTTTCTTTGGAATAATAAGAAAGTGAACTGGAGCTTGTGGTGCTACATCATTAAAAGCCAAACATTGTTCATCTTCATAAATAATATCAGCTGGAATTTTTTTAGCAATTATTTTATCAAATATTGTTTCCGTTTTTTTCTCATATTGCGCGTTCCTGGCCTTTTCTACTTCATTGCTCATCTAAAAACACTTCATTTAGTAATTGTTGGATCCTTATTATGAATTAATACTTTTTTATTCAAGAATAGCCAAGCAGATATGTTAAACTGTGAAACAGATGTCTGTTTTAATGCACTGGTTAAAACATAACTCATCACTGCTTTGTAATTTATTTTCTAGGGATAAAAGGAGGTATATAGAATAGACTCGTAAACTCGATAACGCGTATTAAGATTCTGCTTAATATAATTTGTTTTTGTTGAAGTTTAAAAAAAATAGATAATGTTAATAGTTATGCTTCTTTCCTTTCTTGACGAGTGATTTTGTCTCTATTTCTACTGGAATAATTTGCCAGCCCATTCTCTCAACGTCCAGAATTTGATCTGACTGTGAATCATGTCGTGGACGTCCTTTCTTGTTCCAAGTTATACTTTTCTCAGGTTTAACTTTAATTTTCAAAATGCATCTTGGTTTCCACTAGATACCCCTTGAGAATACTACTGGCCTCACTTTTTCTTTAAAGCTATCCCCTTACCTCTCCCACTCCCGCCACATAGCGACCATTACGCTAATATTCTATGTGGAACTGCGGCAGACGAAAGGGATAGAATGCAGGAACAACTAGGCCTCACACGTTCACAGCGTCTGCTCCCTTTCTAGCGGGGCCGTTAGTCTCCACTCTGAGCGGTTGACTCTCCCGCTTCCCCCCGAAATAAAGCAGCGAAACCGAACACGTGGAACCACTTATGTTAATAACACAGAGGTCTGCCTTCGACGAGACGAACCGGAAGACTACTTTCCTTTCTTTCCCATTATACTGTAAAGCCAAGGCCCGTAAATTGTACGCCTTGCTATAAAGCAACTTGCCAGGCCGATGCCGGGGTACTGGAAAAACTGGTAGTGGGCAGTGGTAAACTTGGATGGCGTGTCAAACTACCCGAACTATCGTAAAAAAAATACGATTACGTAAATTCATTTGGACTGCAGCAGGTAGATAGTAAACGGGACAAGCGTATTTTTAGGAAAAAATTTAAATCCGGATATTTCTAAAATGGGACGGGATACTAAGATGCGATTTCTGCTGTTTTGCAAATATGGTAATTATTTACACCATCGCCGATTTTGATATTTGTATATATATGCACTTTGGGGTTCTTATCACGATTTTATTCACATTTTTTTTTCTTTTTTATGGAAATTCGTGGGTTTTGTATGAAAGTAGTACTAATTATTAACTTTTAATTAACTTTAATTATTTCCTTTTTTACACCGTTGCCGATGTTGATAATTTTTTGTTCCGATCATGAATACGAAGTCAACTCGGTAATTTTTTGTTGTTGAGTAATTCATCTTCAAATTTCATAAACAGTTTACTTTTTTCTTTCTTGTTTTTTTTAATGGAAATTCACTGGTTCTGTATGAAACTACTACCACCAATTATAAAAAGACGTAAAATAAACTCCTTTTTAGTTTTTCCTGCCTTTTTTATTTCAAAAATTGGGGAAACTCAAAAAACTGACGTATTTCGTATTTTTTTGACTAATAATTTTCTCTTTATATTGGCATCTTGACATCATGACAAACCATCGGCAAATAACTTTAAAGAAAAACATTAATTGATACAAATTAATAATGGATACTTTTTTTACACGTATAAGTGGAAGGATACCAGCCGGAGTGCAAACACATAAGTGAAATGGCACTGGGTTCCAACCAGGTTAGATGCCATATGCATTATCGGGGGCCAGGCCGATGCCGAATATTAGACTTACGCCAGTTATGCACCGCTGTTGATTAGTCTTGACCGCCTTTTGTATTAGGGCGTTATTGATGATGCCTATGGCGTCTAGTTTGGTACCAATCCACTTTATCTATGTATCAGCATATCCATAATTAATTTGTATTACAGTGCCTATCACTTACTGTACTTTGTATCAATTAATAAGACGCCAACGTTAAGGAAAATTCACTTCAGTCCAAAAAGTATGTAGTATGGTTGCCTCCGAGTGTTCCTAAAAAATGTCCTAATTTTTTAGATAGGAGAGCAAGAAAATCAAAAAGAGAGTTTTATTAGGTGTTTTAAATTGTTTATTTTACTTTCGCTTGGAACATAATGGATCTCCCGTTAAAGTTAATCGTAAAAACTAACCTACAAAAATGAAACTTGACTTTGACTTTCCTGTGTATCCTGTTACCTAACAGGACATATTGGCTTTGCTACAAGGCAGTCGCCAGATTGCTCTTCGTCCGGGGCTCAGGGTCGTTAAATCGGCGACCCTCGAAGTCGACCCTGCACCTTATTCCAGTTTGGAGACGTTATCGGTAGGATGTCCGGATGGCGAGTTCTAAACTCCCGGCACCCTGAATCTTTAAAATACTTCTTGATTTTTCTCCTTTTAATTTCTGAAATGCATCTTTGCTTCCACTAGGTGCCCCTTAAGAGTATTACTGATATCACGGGATGACCCTTTCTTTCAAGCTATCCACTTACCCCTCCCACTCCCGCCACATAGCGGTCATTACGCTAGTATTCTTTGTAGAACTGCGTAGGCATTTTGATTTTCGTTACTTTTGTGTATTCGGTACTAATCGTTACGTTACATCGGTATCAAGTAATCATTTATAATATTCGTTACTATGATTACTTTGATTACTGGTATTGAAAGGAATACGAATGACTTATGACCACTACTTATATGTACAGATAAACTGCTTTGAATATATGGATTACTGCTATTAAAAAGTATACGAATGACTAATGAGTAGTGACTACTACTTATACATAGAGATAAATTTGTTTAAATATAGTTTCTTTTTTTAACCTTGGAATTAGTTTGTTATTTTATTTTATTGGGCAAATAGATTCTTGTGATAACATTTTAAATGAAAAATTATATAAATTTATTTTTATGTTTCACGTTGTTACATTTTAATGATTTATATTAATAAATTCCACTAAAAATTGTTAATTAAGATTAGAAAATGTAATAACATATAGGTACATAAATACATATTGTGATACAAAAATTCGGACGATACAGATGTCGCAATTATACATAAATATTGTTTTGCCAGTTTAGACAAATGAGGGTATATTGTCTCTCTGGATTTCAACCATTTAAGAGGATTTTCCTTTATATGTAGAAGATCTTCTGCTACAAACGGTCTAACTTCCAAAATGGTTGCGGCTTTTGCATCAATTTCCTTGCGACTTTTTGTCGAAATCTGCCCATCTTAAATTTTCCTCGTCTGCCGAATCTGATATATTTCTTGGATTGGGATGGGCGCTACATCCACTTTAAGTATTTTCTTTGCCATGTTAAAAGTGTATTCGAAACTTAAAACTTTGGATTTAAATCTCGGATCTAAGATAGATAGAAGTTGGGCTACCTTTATAAGAATACTTGGATCCACAAATATTACATCTAGCAATTGCCGTGGAAACATTCGAAAAAATGCAGCCAATTCTCACTACGCTTCAATGTATCTTCCATTTTTAACTAAAAATATTAAAAAATAATTGCATATTAGTGTAACAACAAAAAAAATTGCCTGTAAATTATTTTTTTAAATATCTATTTATTTACCTAGGTTTATTAAAAGTATTTTACTTACCGAAAACAAAAATTGTTCAAATATAATTAAAGAACACGTTATTTGTTTATTATTATGCCGGAAAAAATATTGTTTGCTTTAATGAAAATGCATAAACAGCCGGGAACAAAGAACAACGCTAGGATGTCTAGTAGATCCGATTGGGCAAATCCCAGAATTCAAACTAAACAACCTGCGTTGCTAAAGTAGGTAAGTAAAAATTATCCGTGTCCGCTAAATAAATTTTTAATAAGGTCCAGATATACAACGCGTATGCCTATATTGCATTTAATATATAAAGTCATATTTTCTTAAAATTTGGAATCATCAAAAAAATCAACTTTGCTTATTTTTGTTATTTATTATTGGTCTGGAGTCTGGAAAACGAAAAATGTATAATAGTTTTGTGCTCATATGATCAGATTCAAAATTAAATTAATAGCGGCAGCGCAGCACACCACGACAACATTTCTGAAGGCCGAACAAAGCACAACCTTCACTTACTAGAACGGTTTGGTTAGGTAGGAATAGATCTAAAATCACGTTGTTTTCTGATAATACAATAAGTGAAATTTAAAGTACTTTATAAACTGAGGTAACAAAATAAAACCAAATATTTCTAAGACAAAAATAACACCAACAATTAATAATATAAGTTGACATTGAATGTGTCCTCCCCTACTACTAATGGAATCGCCCAACAAATATATACCAGTCGAGGAGTACCGATACGATACTTCCGCATCGCGCCATGCGGCCCGCTGGTGACATGAAAACATGATACGAGTAGCATCGAACCTCAAAGCTCTTAACACATCGTACAATTCGTACGGAACGCCAAAAAATCCTTAGTAATCAGAGTAATCAAAGTAATCACTCCGCTTTTGGATTGGTATTCGTTACTCCGGGTATCTACGTGTAACGAGTACTCGAGTAACGAATAGTTACTTTTTCAACTCCTTTAGAACTGCGGCAGACGAACGGGATAGAATGCAGGAACAACTAGGCCTCACACGTTCGCAGCGTTTGCTCCCTTTCTAGCGAGGTTGTTAGTTTCCACACTGAGCAGTTGAGTCTCTATTATAATAGCAGCAGAATCGAATACGTGGAACCATTTATGTTAATAACACAGAGTCCTGCCTTCGACGAAACGAACCGGAAGGCTGAAAACGAAACTTAAAAGGAAATTACACATTTGTCTTACGTCGTACCAAAATGGGTTATAATTTTGACATTGGAACTAAATATGACCGTTTATAACCCATGTTTTAAAAACGTATCTAACAAACCATCAAAAAATATACAAAGAAAAATAAAGTTTGATGTGAATGGACAGAAACGAAAGATATAATTTGCATTGGAGTCTCTCCAAACTGTTGGCAGAGGACAGACGTTTGTGTTCTTAACGTAAGTGGTTCGACGTGTTCGGTTTTGTTGTGTTGCTTCGAGGGGATGCAAGAGATTCAAACGCTCAGAACGAGTGAGGCCTAGATATTTCTGCATTCTATCCTGTTCGTCTGCCCAATTATATATAGAATATATAGCCTAATGGCCGCAATGTGGCAGGAATAGGAGGGTTACGGGGATGACTCGAAAGAAAGGGTCATCTCGGGATACCAGTAGTACTTCCTTAAGGGGTAACCTGTAAAAGCCAAGATGCATTAGAACAAAATAGAAAATAATATAAACGTTAAACGATTTACCGAGAGCATTTTGCACGACCACCCGTGGTGTGGAAATAGCGCTAAAAGCAAAAAAATGGCAGCCGAATCCATATTGAATAACTCAAATATAACACGTGACCGAAAAAATTTGATTTCTGATTCGTGATTAGGACTCCAAAGTCCATTTATATACAAAAAATCATCAAAACTGGTAATGTTGTAAAGAAACAATTACAAAAGATGTAATAATTCTACTTTCCTGCCCTATTTTAAAAAAATTAGGACATTAATAACACTCAAAAACAGCCATAGGTTATTCTTTTTGTACTAGTAATTGATAGAAAATGAAAAAACAGCAAGCTACAACTTTAAGAAAAAAAAACTTTTACAGCAGCTGATAGGCGTTGTAATTAGAAACTAATTCTGGATATTTTGTTAGATGCATAAAGTGCACCGTTGCCTGCAAGAACTGGGAGGCACTAGGTGGATTGGTACCGGATTAGCACTAGGTTAGACTCCGTAGGAATCATCAATAAAGCCCTGACACAAAAGGCAGTAAACATTAATAAACAACTAAGTGCATCACAGGCGGAAGTCTTGTGTTAAACTTCGCCACTGATGCACTCCGCTGTTGTCCGCCTTTTGTATTAGCGGTTTAACACCTAATTAGCACCTAACCTGGGGCTAACCCAGTACCAATCAAATTTACCTTCGAGTTCCTGCTAGTACCGGTCCATTTATGTATGTAACAAAAGCGTTCATGATTAATTTGTAACAATCAATGTTTATCTTTAAAGTTGTATTTCGATGGATTTTCCTGATGTCAAAATGCCAACATGAAGAAAAATATAGTAGTCGGAAAAGTATTAAGTATGGATGCTTCTTAAATGTTCCCCAATTTTTCAGATAAAAAAGACAAGAACAACAAAAGGAGAACTTATTTTACGTTGCCTTTTTATAATTGTTTGAAGTAATTTCATACAGAACACGTAAACTTTCATAAAAAAGAAGAAGAAAAAGTAAATGGGGTTTAGAACCTATGTTTTATTAGTCTAATGTTTAGAATGTCTATGAACTTTGATGATGAATAACTCAAATGAAACGTGACTGAAAAAGAATGACTTAGGACTCCAAAATCCATCTATGAACAAAAAATAATCAAGATCGGCGAGGGTGTAAAAAGATAATTACCGTTTTATTAACTAGGCAAAAATAAGAAGTAAATTGGTTAAATGCTATGGGTTAAATTTAAGATATGACATTCAGCGGAGTATAAACAAGCTTAGTTGAATTATGTGTGTTTGATTCCCGGTTCAGGCCGTGATTGAGGATAAAACCATCATAAATCATTTAAGTTATAAATCATCACTAAAGCCATTCCAAAATTCCGGGATGGGGTTGCTCTTGTATCCCCTGTACTATCCATAGTAGTCTTATCCTCCGATACTTGTGTGGTATATATTGTAGAAATCATCCCCTAGTATAATACCACAGAATAAAGAAACGAAGACGGTTAGACTAACCTGTTTCTTATTTTTAACTAAAAAAAAAAACAGGAACTAAAATCTATTGCTCCAAGCAGTTAGAAATAAGTTAAATAGTAACATATCATATCTTATGTTTCATACAAAACATGAAAGTTAAGGTAATCAGCCGATCGGCTGACACATACTTACGCGAGACAAAGAATGAATTTCATAAAGGTAGGGTGAGAGCATTAAAATATTAATTGTGGCTTTAAATATAATATATTTGTAACATGTTTAGTTATTGTCTTGAACAGTTTTTAGAAACTATGATCCAGATTTACATCCTTTTGAGGCAGCAAGAGAATATACAAGGGCATTGAATGCAGTGAAGCTAGAAAAGGTTTTTGCTAAGCCTTTTCTTGGAAGTTTAGATGGTCACCGTGATAGTGTCTCTTGTATAGCAAAACATCCAAAGAGACTTTCCACCATAGTTAGTGGCGCCTTTGATGGGGAGGTTCGGGTATGGGATATTCCACAACGTTCATGTCCAAGACAATTTGTAGCACATAATAGCATCATTCGAGGTATTGTTTTCACATCAAAAGGCGAACGTTTTATAACTATAGGAGATGATAAAACTATTAAAACATGGAACTCATTAATACCACAGTTTGGTGAAGAGGAAGAGCCGCTTAATACTGTTCTTAGTAAGACAGGTATTATTTCTTTGTCTCATCATAGAAAAAGTCCAGTTTTTGCTACCTCTGGGGAAATTGTGCAACTATGGGAAGAGTCGAGAAATGAACCATTAAGAACTTATAAGTGGGGTTTAGATAGTCTTCATGATATATCATTCAATATGGTGGAGCCAAATATTTTTGGAGTATGTGCTAGTGATAGGAGCATTATTTTATATGATATGAGAGATAATGGTCCGTTAAGAAAAGTTATAATGAAATTAAGACCCAATAAATTGGCTTGGAATCCTATGGAAGCATATACATTTACTTGTGCCAGTGAAGATTATAAGTAAGTTGAAATGCTTTTAATTTATGCTTAATTATTAGACTAATATGTACCGCCAGATGTTAAGATATCACAGGGCTGAAGCATTTTCAGTGGAAGTTGAATTTAATTCAGATGCATTTTACAAACAGATTTGTCTTTTCATGATGAAAACTTTGAAAATTTCACCATATTATTTCAAAACACTTCTTTGATCTTGTAAAGAAATTGTGAAATGCCTGAGAAAAACAACTCAAAGCAAAGTATCTAAAATTATTCTACAAAAAGTCATCTGACAGACTTGACCATAAACATTAAACAAGTATAAATTATTAAAAAAACAAACAACCCGATTGCTTAGAGTTAATATTAACATAGAAAAAGGTGATGAAATATATATTAGAACATCGTTTAGAACTTCCCATATTTTGTTATTGTCCATATAATTTATTCTTCTTTTCGATATTGGTCCTTTTTACCACCCCTAGGAGCATTTGAGGAGATATAGACCCTTTTAGAATTAGATCATTGACTAATTTTCTGGGGGACACCTTTACATATTTTAGGTAGTTTTGACAGATCAGCAGGGTCAACATTTTTGAACTTTTGATCATATTGGTATTTTATAGCGCCACTATGGATCAAAGAGTAAACACTAAACTTTAAGACGTACAGGTGAAGAAATGGCATTTTGAACACATTACAACATGACAATGTGCAGAATTAGAAAAAAATTAAAGTTAAAACAATTGTTTGTGGAATGATGTGGATAGAAAGGTAATATATATACGGGGTTGTGTTTTCTTGAAGAATCCAACCTCACTTCCTTCTTGGCAACAGACAATTTGAGTTTTTTCAAAAAACTGTATATTGTTTAGGCCGACCACGGGCTGGGCTTGTGACTATATCTTTCTCTAAAATCTTTTTGAAAAGATTTAAATAATTTTAAAAAGATTTATGAAAAAAAGGGGTCAAATACATACCACCAAAGGGACACTTATGTGTTTGACAATAAAATAAAACATGTCGTTCGCTACAAATCAAACTTTATTCCATTCTCGTCTAATAGCAACTAGCCACCCAAAATACAAATTGTTTCATTTATTTATTTTATAACATCATAAAATTAATCATCAATAAGAGTCTTAGGCAGACAGGCAGATATGGTAAAATACTTCTTTATGAACCAACCTATAGTCTAGTCAATGCAGACTATAGTTTGTCTCCTAACATTCCGCAATATTAAAATAAAACTTTACATATTATTTTGAATCTTATATTGTATGTTAAATTGAAATCTTTATCAAAAATTATAGTATTTAAGTATTATATCTTCTTTTATATTTTTCAATAAAATTGCTTAAAAGCACATTTTTGTTCTTTTTAATTTATGCACTTAAAGCCAATTGTAAATTTTTTTACGGTATCCGTATAAGTATACATAACGTATCGAGTTACGTAAATGGTGGAATAATCCCTTAAAGCCACCGACGATCCGCATACGAATACCGAACTTTCAAATGTCATGTTTATATTTTGAAAGTGACAGTTTTATAACCCATCTTTTGTTTTCATTATACAAAAAAAAACTAGGTTAAAAAACTTTTTTTGACGTAAATATTTTTGACTCTTGACAGATCAATATCTGGTACATAAATCTGTCTACATATTGAGCTTAGCATGACGCGGATACAGATACAGTTGGAAATTTGACTTGGCTTAAGTGTCTAGTAACAGTATATATGAAGTGTGTTGACTACATGGAAACGTTATACCTATATTTTATGGTAACTGTTATATATTATAGATTTATAAAATATTAAAAACACTTCAGAAAATAATCAATCTGAAATAAATAAAGAAGGAAAACCCTGTACATATAACTAAACTAACTATATTTGTTTAGCTAGACTAATATTTTTAAGGAAAACTTAGTATTTAAAACATAGATAAAACCCATTTATTTTTAGTGATGCTTCTTATTTAAATATTTTGAAATGATTTAATTCTTTTGAAATGATTTAAATCTTTTGAAAAGATTTAAAATCTTTTGAAAAGATCTAAATATTTCCTAAAACAATTCAAATTTTAAAAAAGATTTAAATTTAAAAAGATTTACTATTTAAATTTTTTTTTATGCACAAAATGATCTTTGATTTAAATCATTTGTCCAAATAAAAAGTATCTACAACGTTTGATTTAAATCTTCTCTAAAATGATCTTAAACAGCTCTGAAGGTATGCATGCATATTTTTTTTAGTCTCTACACATTTGATACACGTACTCTTAAACAGCCAGTCAATGTGCACATGGATCACGTAGGAGCAGTTACATTTGTGGATTATGCACCAACTGGAAAAGAATTTGTGTCAGGTAGTTATGATAAATCAATTAGAATCTTTGAAACAGGACATGGCCACTCTCGAGAGATATATCATACTAAAAGAATGCAGAGGTTGACATGTGTTCATTGGACTTTAGATAATAAGTTTATTATTAGTGGATCAGATGAAATGAATATTCGAATTTGGAAAGCTAGAGCTTCTGAAAAATTAGGACCAGTGAGTATCATTTTTGTAATTTACTTCAGATGTACAAAGGGATTATGTTTAGTTAGTCTATTTTAATGCATTTTCGAAAAGATACCATATTTTATGTTTATAATATAGGTATAGAAAAAAATTGCAATAATTATTTGTCATTGTTTAGAGCTTGTTTTTTATAGAATATTATCTTCTTAATGTTCAGTGACAGTTTATTAACAACTAAGCAAGATTGTTGTATAAGGGGATGGGAGGAGGAGTAACTCACAAGAAAAAAAAGTATTTTGATCACATGCAAAAAGTGTTTTGGTAAACAAAATAAACAAGAGTGATTTTTGAAATCATTAGGATTTTGGCTGAGGGAAATCGTGATTTTGAATGATTTCAGGCAAAATTGTGGGATTTTAGAGATGATTTTGGGAAAACGCAGAGACTCCGAGAGTACAATACTCCTTGAATAGTGCTATATCGTATATGTATGCCAATGGCTCACATATACGATTACAACAACAAAAATAAATTTTTTAAATTTATATTAAGTTGAAAAATACAAAATTACCCTTTGAACAAGATGCAGTTTCTTTTGGAAATATATAATAAATAATATATATAATATATAATAGATTGTTCTTTCATTATATGATGTTACTCAGTCCTCTGGTTTTAAGTGCAATTTAAGCAAGCACTATACCAGGATAAGCGACATGTTACACATTACATTTTTCTCTGCTAATAAGAAGCAACTTAAACAAATTAAATGCACCAACTTTAGTTTAACACTTCATTTCCAGAAAGATACAAGGAATCACATTTTAAGATATAAATTTAAAGGAAACCAAAATATTTCCCTATTATACCTTCCTAGTACACTCATAATCACAATTGTACTTTTCTTGTCCAGTTTATGTTGATAATTTTTAAAAAACATTTATTGGTAGTAATATACATATAATAGCATTAAGTTGTATGGTATTTATTTAACTTAAAGTTATACATTTTTTAATTTTTGTAGTTGAGGCCACGAGAAAGAACTGCTTTACGTTATGCTGAAGCATTGAAAGATAAATTTGCTAGTCATCCACAAATAAAGAGGATAAGCAGGCATAGACATGTGCCAAAACACGTTTACAATGCTCAGAAAGAGTTGAGAACAATTAAAGACAAGCAAAAACGGAAAGAAGGCAACAGAAGAGCACATTCAAAGAAAGGAGAAGTGCCATTTACATCTGAAAGGAAAAAACATATTATTAAGGAGGTTCAGTGACATAATTGAAAAAAATATAATAATAAATGTTATTTTTCTTTTATCGTTTTTGTGTCTTGTCTAACCTTTAGTTGCCATGGGTAGTAATAGTAATGCTAATACCATGGAAGGATCAAATTTGACCTCCCGTTCCATCCAATTCACTAATCACACTTGTATCAATATGACAGGGTCAAATTTCACCCAAAATGCAAATAATGCATGTTACGACACAGTAACTAAGCATGTGTTTGATGGTCGATAAATCCCTAACAATTTGAAAATTAGACTAAACCGTCGAATATATTTAGGTAGCAAAAATTTTGATTGAAAATTGATAGGGTCAAATTTGACTCCGCCATGGTAGTAATGGTATACAAGGTGAAAGTTAAGTGAATGGTCAACAAGTTAATACGCTTAGAATAATAGAGGGAATTTCCAAATTTAAAAAAAATTGATAAAATATATATTATGTATTATTTCATTTATTTGTTTCTGTTTAGAAATATTTAATGGGGGGGTCATTGATCATATGACCTAATGGAGGAGCCGCCACTGTCCAAAGACATTCGATTTCTCTCTTTTATCCACAAATTATTCAGAAGGCTAAATATTCTCTCACAAAAAGCATTGCTAATTGGAATCGATAGAACAAATGAGACAATGTTTAAGTTTATAGTCTTGATTTTTATGCATTCTAAAAAAATTCGACCAAATTTGATTATTTGGTACGCTTTTGGATAACTCACTATATTCAAAGTATTCTTTCAATTTTTCAGTGTACATTGAACAGCCGACAAAGCCAGCGGCGGCGCAATGTCGTGATGTAATAATGTTAAGCAAGAGTGTGTATTTTTTTTCTTTGTGAACTTTATAATATTTGGTTTTTCTGATTTGATTGACGCTTTCCTGGATAGTATAATGAAATTTCGGGATCCGGGACAACTTACCTAAATCCGGGATTTTCCCGGACATCCCGGACGTCGGGCAACCTTACCAATGTTGAGTAATTTCACGAGAGTATTTAGATACGCGGACATATTACAATTTTAGGGAAATAGTTTGATCCAAAAATAATAATTCATCAAATTTGGCCCTAACTAACTGAATATTTATTAATACTAAGGAAGAGGTATAACTGCAGGAGTCTGATCTAAAAAATGTTGCTCAATTAGAGATTTAAGATGCAAATCATCTGAAGGACACTCACTATTTGACAGGGATAGATTCACACTTGTCCGCTCGTTTATGTCTATTAAGGGCATCGATTTTAATACAAGCTTTGTTAAAGGACGATAATTTTTAATATAGAAACATAACAATTTACATATTGTGTTTTAACTATGTCTATATCCAAATGCACTAAAAGTAACTATAATAATATGAACTGACATATTTTTGCCACGAACAAAGGACGCGATACAATTATTTTAAAATATTTATTTTTAGGACAAAAATTAAAATTGCATTTAAAACAAAGAACTCAATTAGTTACTCTTCCGAGCACCAACAGATCTCTCAGTTTCGGCAAACAATAGCTGATATTGAGGCACAAAATAACATAATCATTCTCGGAATGATACTTACATATTTCATAGTTTCATAGCTACAAACTAGATATTCCCGAAGAGAAGAGGAATAATTTGTGGCTCTGGCATCACTAAAAATTACAATTTAATTTTTTTTATTGAAATTTGGTCCACTGCATTTATCACTTGGACTGTTTCGTGTGGAGTTTTTCCATGTTTTTCCTAATTGTTTCTCATTGGAATGAGCAGGTGATATTAAATATACCTCGATATATTTAGTATCATTGGAAATCTTCAAATGTTTACCTTTTCACACATTGCGTGCCACGCATATCAAAATATATAAGTTGGGGGCCAAATAAATTTTTACTAGAATTTGTATATTTTTCCTAAATAAGTATTTTATTTATAAATTATGCTTTTATTTTCCATTGTAACTGTTTATGTTGGATTTTTTTGTGTCACTCATTTATGAATGACGTGGCCTCTCACGTAAAGTCTTGAATTTTTTCCTACGATCGTGCGGAAAAGAAAAATTAAAATTTCCATTTTTCCGCACGAAAAAAAATCGTGCGGAAAAGTAATTTTACAGGACTAGCAGCACTGAAAAATAACTTTTCCGCGTGATTTGTTAAATTAATGAATATCCTAACTAAAACCCTCAATAAGGTGAAATATTTGTAAAGTAAGTATTTTTTTGTAAGGTCAATATTTTTTGTAATTACAGTATATTATTCTTGAACTTAAACCTAATTGACATTTATGTGAAGATCTATATCGATCGTAGGGAAAATTTAGTACCTAACACATGCGGAAAGTGTTTTTTCCGGACTTGAAGGTCAATTGCCGTCGCCTTCGGAAAAATACCACTTTCCGCACTTGTTCAGTAAATAACTATTTTAAAAGCCAGAGACCATCATTCAAAAATGTATGACATGTTTTTTACTTTTTTTTCATTGTTACAAGTGCTGAACGTTTTTTGTTTTTTCTTAAAAATTTTACATTTTTTTGAGAATTTTAATTATCTCTCACTGTCAAAATCGGACTTTTTCTATCACAGTTTAACTGACCATCTTCTTATTCGTTATATTCGTCATCATGTGCTGTATATGTAGAAAGAAGAACCTCTAAACTGTCTGAGAATTGATTACGAGGAGAAAGCTTCAGCAGCTACCGCATATGTTGCAACCGTAGGCTTCACCTTTCAAATTTTTGAATTATTATAAGTTTGGTCCCGTGACTCACTTACAATTTTCAGGTTTTGATTTTGACAGGAGATCGTAATGGGAGAAAAGTTTTATCCCAATTACTATCGTATTTAAGAAAAAAATCATGAGGACCATTCCTGTTTAGGATATTCTCACCATTATTTTGTACATTTACATATTGGTTCTCTCTGAAATATTTTGGCATACATTGGCAGAATTTTGCAACACTGCCTAGCAATATAAACCTTGGCTAGTTCAAAAGAGCCCTTAAGAGGTACAATTAAAAAATATTGTCCTGCTCACTAATTTTCCTGAAGTTGAAATTAAATAATGCCTATAGGCTATAGTAAGCATAGCCAATACAGAACTGTCAAACTATTTTTAGAGTTTTTTTTTAGGTGGGGGGTAAGTTCCCGCAAAAACCGATTAGAAATTAATCACATCAACTGCTCGATGTTGCCATAAGCGATTTTAGGTCTTCTGCAATTTAAAAATTATTCTTGAAAGAGACTGTCAGGTAATAGAGTAAAACCGATAAATAAACGAATTTAACCAGCCTATTGGATACATTGGGTCGCGGACTAACAACTGGGCGTTGAGCTACGAGGAAATTTCGCGGTGGCTCTCAGCTATACAGAAAACAACACAAAGTTGGGATCTATTTAGTGGTATTTTATTCTAGGTTAGAACATACTATATCTATCATAACGACCTATCGGTTTGAATTTATATAATGATCAATTTTACTCAAAAATTGAGAAATTCAATAGATCAATACGGGATCTGGCGACATTCCTACTGGTGTAGGACTCACAAGCATTACAAAGAGCATAATTTTTTGTTTATATTTGTTCGAACTGTTGCTGTGCAAAAAGGTTTAGGTTTCGTGCTACTGATGGAGGGCACATTGCACTTTAACTTATTCAGGAGCCAGAGACAAATCCAGGGTATTACTACATAGTTGGTGTAAGAATGACAGCGTCACAGCGCATTGTAGCTTCTACGATTCTCAAGAGAGAGGAAGTTAAAGCCATTCAGGAATATTTTGTTGACCATACCTCCATTAAGATACACACCATCTATTTCATAACTGAGCATTGAGCAATTTCAATAATTTGCGCTGGATACCCTTCGGTTTATTTGTGTTTACAGCTTCCATGGGTGACTATACTAAACTGAAATATGAAGAGAGTTGTAAGGCATCAGATATTATTAAACTGCTTTGCATATCTCATAATGAAACCAAGTATTTTAAGAGAGGACTGAATAAGTGAAGGTGTCAATAGTCCACCCGCCATCCTTTTTACTCTAGTAAAGATCACTGATAAAAATGATGATACATAGTGGCAACGTTGCTGCCCTGTGAAGCATCACTGGTAGCTTTTCAGTACTTATTTTAGTTACAAATTCGTTTTCCAAGTAAGTTTTTGATCGAAAATGACACCTAGAAAGTTCATATTATCGGTAATTTAGATAGATTTGTTTCTGATTTTTATAAAAGGAATAAACACAACCACTTGGCGTTTTGTAGGAAGCCTCAAGTACAGTTATATGGCTGTTTTAATTATTAGTCCATTATCCTCACACCCAGACTTGTCGGTAATTGAAAGACGCTGTCAAATACTTTTTAGTAATTCCATGACTGTAATTGAAATACTTTTTAAAGTAAAGTGGTGGTAATTAAATTTTAGATTAAATAAAATACTTTTACAGTAACTCAATTACTTTTGAGTAATTTAATTACTTTCGCAGTAATTAACTACTTTTCCCAAGCAATTCATCTACTTTCAACATCCAAGCACATTATATTTTAACTGGAAACTAAAATCAATAAAGGCTTCGCAATAGATCAAAAGAATGTTATAGAGTTCCGAATTGTATTGTCAGATGAAATATGCTTGGTTTGGGTAGAATCGGTTAGTTATATTTTTCTTACGCATGAAATATGAGGAAATTTACTTGAAAGTAGTAAAAGCCAAATTAAAAACATTTACATCCATTACATCCTTATTCTATGAAGATGTTGAAATTTAACCAGGTTTAACTTGATCGTTATAAGTTTAAGAGACATGTGCAATGGATCACATAAAATATGACATTGTTATAAGCAAAAAATAACTGGAGAACTAAAATTTTTTATTGGCTTTGAAAGTATCAGATCATTGTCTAACTATAAACCTTTTCACTGGATCCAGAAGTTAACTTTTTCATTTAAAAATAAGTTTTCTTAAATTTAAAAGACAAAAGAAAAGTGTTAATATATTAAAACATTTAAAAACCATGGTTTCATATAGTGAAGTAAAAAATAAAATTTAATAGATATATAAATTTATGACAATAAATTTTGTGTCACAGGCAGATACATTTATTGTATGAAAAAAGCGTAAGGTACCAGTGTAGCGGAACATAATGCAGGCAAGTTCATTTTACTAGTGCCCCACGCATTTTTCGTATAATAAATTTTTATATCTCTACTTAATTGAATAAATGTATAGACAGAGAGCAAGATTAGCTTTTTTTAATCTAAATATTAATAACTTAACGATTTAGTGGCGTCTCAGTAGTTAAATTAGTTTGACAGTAGTTCAATTGAGAGATTACAAGTAATTGTACTGGTTAGAAGTAATTGATCTACTTTTGAGTACTCGAATAACTTCCAAAATAATTACATTGAAATTAGTTAATTACTTTACAGTAATTGAATTACGGTAATTGCATCAGAAATGAAATACTTTTCAAAGTAGTAATTGTAAGTAAGTAATTGAACTACTTTTTTTGGAATAATATAAACTGGTATTTTCATTTTTAACTACCTTTGAGAGTAATAGTAACTTTTTGAACGTAGGTAATTGCAACAGATCTGCTTACACCCAGTGGCACTTCCAGAACTTTGGTCTGGGGAGGGTAGTGTTTGTCAGGGGTGGGGACACTCGTTTAGGCAAATTTTAAACAAAGGTTAGGAAATTAAAGAATTATTATTTGGCTGTATATTATTACATTCTCAAATTTGGGCCGTCCCCATTTAAAATGTTGTTACCTGGAGTTTCCCATATTTCGGATTATTAATAAAAATAATAAAAAACGTTGAGGATCCTTGTGGAACTCCAAGTTTGGTTTCACGGTTGTTTTATTGCAAAATTTAAGTGCGAATCCTATATCGTAAAACTAAATGGCGGCCTAATAAAATGTTAAAAAGGGCGATACATTTCTGTTTCTCGTAGTAAAATGTTTTTATGAAGGAAAATAATAAATAACATAATTTTTTTTATAAACTATGTAAATGAAGTCGGTTAAAAACAAAAATGGAATATATGGAAGCATTGGTTTTATTTGGGTAGATATGGTAAGTAAATTAATGTATATATTTACGGTAGATTTGGATTTGAAGGTCTTGACAAAACAAGCAATATATATGAAAAATGTATATTCAATCCAATTTAAACGACTGTAATGTATGTGAATAAAACAGATGTTTTATTAGAAACTTTAATTTGCTAAACGAAAGTTTTATTATGAAGTAAATTCCGGGTATTTCGGTAAAAAATAAATAAAGTCCTTTTAACAAAACTTTGCTTGTAATGAAATTATCCCTTTAAAAAAAAAAAGTGAAACATATTACAGTTTTTCTAAAATGTATAAATCAAGAAAAGAGAGGATTAATTCTTAAAAAGAAGAAATTGAAACCACTACATACGTGTTTTTGTCTTCTTAGCCTTTTTCACTTAGTGCTATAACCAGGTTGAAAGATGTAAGAAACTTGGAGAAAAATCGTAGGAAACAAATATGGATTCACTGAAAGAAAGAACCCAGCAACACATTTGTAAATTCAATCAGAAAAGCCCATAATTTAGGTTCAGTATCTAACGTTTCAACGGAGGTAACCTTAGCCACCTGCCGTGATAGATGTTGAGCTGTTCTTACCGAATTTACAAGTGTGTGGCTGGCCCTTACCAGTGAATTCACATTTGTTTTCTTTGATTTTGCTCTAAGTTTCTTACATTTTATCAATTTGGTTACATCGCTAAGTAAGAAAGCTTAATATCATAGAAACACGTGTATGGTTACCATATATGTTAGCAAAAAGCTTTTGCTTGAAAAATAATTCAGAATGACTATAAAAAGTTAGTCACGTGATTTATCTCACCTGTCAAATTTGACATTTAAAAAAATTACAAAAAACTATCTTTTTATTTCCCTCGTAAAAGGGAAATATTATAATCGTAAAAAAGGACCTTCTGAGATTTTTTCTCAATTCCGTCGGTCGGTCTGTCTGTAAAATATTTCAAAATTCAGCTCGAAAAACTATTTAATAGACTGATTTCAAATTGTGGCATATACATGAACTAGTTAAACTGTGGCACTAATTCAAGATGGCAGAACACAGTGGCTGCCAAATAAAATATTTCTAATCGGGAAAAAAAATCACCCTCCCAGGTTCTACATATTTTCGGGTTTTAGCGTCCAGAAAATATGTTTTATAAATTCCGTTGGTCAGTCTGTCGTCTGTCAGTTCGCGGCATAGCCTAAAAACTTCTTACCGCATTGACTCAAATTGTAGTCAAAAATTAAGTGTCATATGGGGATGATCTGTAACGTTTTGGTAAAAATCCAATATAGTAAAACAAAATGGCGGCCTAGTGAAATGTTAAAAAAATTATTACTAAAAAACTGATTATCTAATTTATCTCAAATTAGGCATAAAAATAAAGCAGGAATCAAAGTCAAACTCAAACTGAAAAAACTTTATCGTCGCAAGTAAAAGATATTCACAAAGCTTTACATTTTTACATATATTTACCTAGTTGACAAACAAAAAAAAATTAAATACAAATAAGGATAAAACTATAAATAATAATAAAAATAAAACTACAAACTGTCAGCACAGTGAAAATACATTAAATAATAGAGAAGAACAAGTCATTCGTCATCATCTAAAAGTGTAGAATAACATTAAAATACTACATACTTAAAAGCAAATAATAGTCCATATAAGTATTTAGACAAACAAGAACATACGTGTACCACTAAAGACCTACTTCAAGTGGAGAGACAGAGAGCACACCCTAATACAAGAGATGCAACTGAAAAATACTAAAATCTGTCATTGAAAAATTCAGATACCTAATAGTATGCTTTCTCAATTAGCACTCTTTTAACTTCCCTTCTGAATATTCTTTCTGACTAAGGGACCTTAAGGGGCGTGCGGTGAAATTTTAAGAAAGGGGAGCAATTTTTAGAAACTTACCTATTTGTAATGTACTTCGATTCTTCGATCACTTTTTGCAAATTCTTCAATGACGTCATCATAAAAACGTCGATGCTCCGACATATTTTGGAGAAGTTTATTTTCAATGGACAACAGCGATGTCTCTTCCGCCCCGTTGAATTTCTCACGAAATTTTTTATACGTTTAACTGATGAACTTGTGGCAGGTATTGTCAATACTAATTCGCACAATTTCGACACTTCGGTGTAGGCATCTTCCAGCTCCTTGTCTTTTAAAAATTGCATTAGTTCCTTAGCGTTATTTTTTGCGCTAATGCCATCAGTTTCGTAAATCACTTTTAGTTCAGATCACAGTAACACTCGGTCGAAGAACTGGCCATAATGAAGAAGAAGAGATTTAAACGCATTTTCTGGAAAAGTTTTTCCTTTAAATGCATCAAAATTGCAGAGCTCGAGGAATCTAAAATGATTTAATCCTTTAAATTTATAGTTTATTTGTTGCTGAGTTTGATCGATTATTTCATAAAAGAGGCGTCTGTATGATGTTTGAACATCTCCCACCTTGTCTGTTCGAAGACGCTTGGCTTGTGGCTCTACATCGTTTTCTCCCAAAATAGGTCAAAGTGGTCTCTTTTTTGGCTTAACATGGAGTTAAAATCATCCACTTTTTTTAGGCAAAAAAGCAATATCATTAATTTTAATTTGTAATATATTATTAAAAATATTGTCCGAGAATGAAAATATTTCTGAAAATATGTTCAAAACAGTCCAAAAACCCCCTCGAACTTTTTATTGCTTCTGAGTCCCACGTTTCATTATTCTCTATTATATTCTTAAATAGTTCAATCAGTGATTCACGATTTTCAGATACTGTTAACACAAGTCTTCCATTATAGTTCTACCTAGTAGGAGCTACTTTGGGCAATCGTTTGTGGACAATGGAGTCCAAAGCTTGTGTACGTTTTGTTGACTTGGAAAAAAAACAGCCATGCCACTTAAAGTAACGAAAAATATTTTACACTCTTTAATGGGTTTGATGGACTGGGATAAAATTATATTTAATTTATGAGCAAACCAATGTACAAACACAGTACTTAGGAAAGTTTCTCGAACTTTAGCTTGCAGACCTCCTAATTGTCCTGCCGTCACTGCAGGTTCATCATAGCTTTGAGCAACTAATTTTTTCTCTCCATTAATTTCTTTAGTAACGTTATAAACTACGGTATATAATGCATCTGCTGTACGATTTTCGGACACATTCTTAAAACATAAAAATCGCTCTTGAATACTTCCGTCTGTTTTAACGTAGCATATTACTATAGATAATTGGCTAAAATTAGTCATATCAGTGGTTTCGTCCAGAACAATAGCAATGAACCGCGCCTCGCCAATCTCCTGCTTAATTCTTTTTAGAATAATGGTTGCAACAGCGGAAATTAAATCATTTTATCATCATATTTAGTCATTAAATTGAGTAAATCTTGAAAATTTCCTATATTTGAAGAAACCCTTGTTTCGTCATGACCTCTAAATCCCAATTCGTGCTGTCCGAGAAAACAAACAATATCGATAAGTCTTTTTAATATTTGCCTATTTTTATCGACTAGTTCATTGTGTTGGCGTGAACTAATTTCCAACTGTTTATTAAGGGCGTGTGCAATTCTGGTTTTGCCGAAGACTTTTTCTTTTATGACGGCCTGGAAATGCGCTTTGGACATAATATTTCTTTTTACAGCTTTATGGAAATTGTTTAAATCGGAAAAACCAGTTTTATTTCAGAGACCTTTTTCATTTTCAAAAAGTAAACATGCCCAACAAAATAATTTACTTATATTTTTACACCCGGTTAGCCATTTAAATTGTTCGTATTGTTTTTCCGGATAAAAATGTCTAATACAGTTTTTAATTTTGTGGTTAAATTTTTCATATGCGGTTTTGCCCTTCCTTTGGCAATTATTTGAAGCTTATCAACGAAGTTTAATGTCGAAAATGCTTTTATATTAAGACATACACCACACATTCACACACACTCTTCTTACTAAATTCTCTAACATTTTCAACGTTATTACCGACAGCCGAAGTTGACGGTATTTGCATATCCAAGTCCGTATTATTTTCTTCCATATCGCACCATGCACGACGCGACGTACGTATCACACCACACACGAATAGCCGTTCAAACAAAGAACCTACTCCAACGATAGCTTCCGCCCCCACTTAAAGCAAGCGATTGAATTGCAAAAATTACAAACAGCCGGTAGAAAGTTCAATAACCTCTGACTCGAGTCACAGGAAATCAAGCCTACATGACTTGGCTGCAGAGAAGCTAGCGACCCGCATAGGTTCTATTCGATTCTTTTGCTCGGTCGGAGTCAAGGCCACATTTATTATGGGCTTGATAATTAAGATAATATTTTAGCATTTTTAATATAAAATAAATTAATGGTTTCCTATTTCCAAAATTACATTTTAGAAGACGTTTTGTAATTTTTTTTGGGGAAGCACTGCTTCCCTTGCTTCCATGGATTGCACGCCCCTGGTGACCTTTATATTTAATGGAAGGTGATTAAACAGTTTCCTTACCAAAGTAGTCGATGGTATAGGTAGCGTAACATTATGTGTTTGTCGAGTACTGTAATTTCTTTCTTCAAATATACTGACTCGAGAATGAATAGGGATGGCAAGGTAAAAATCTTATTTGAAATAAAAAATGGTTTACATGAAACCCTTAACCCTACCCTAACCTATACATATACCTGATGGCTCCCTTTTGTAAAATGAAAACACTACTAAAAAGTTGTCTTGAACACACTTCCCAAAAACATACTCCATATCTAAGATGGGATTCTATCAATGCAAAGTAGCTATTTCTCGCAATACGTGGATCCAATTCCCTAGCTAAAATACCAAGGGAAAAACAATTGGAGGCTAACTTAGAATTTAATTGTCTTATGTGGGTTTCAAATTTAAATTTACTATCTAGGTAAATAGCCAGGAATTTGTTCTCCGACAAGTTACTAACCACAATGCTCTCCGAATATACATAATTTATGTTGCACCTAAAGTTCATAATGCTAGTCTTCGAAATATTGAGTGTTAATTGATTTGCGTCACACCACTGTTTCACTAAAATTATCTCGTTATTTAGGGTATCACTAAGACTAGCAGAACACTGCTTCAGCCATCTTACCATCATTAAGCCACATATACAATGTCTCCAAAAAGGCAAAAATTGCGTCAGATGTTCCCTTTGATAATTGGAAGCCAAACTGTTCTGAATTAAAAATGCTGTGCCTGGCAAGGTATGAAATTACTCTCTTCTTAACAATTGTAGGGAGCAATGCTACTGGTCTGTAATTTGATGGGCTTTCCGCATCACCGCCCTTGAAAAATGGCAAAATTGTAGCAATCTTTAAGCAGGAAGGAAAAGTTCCAGAGCAAAATGATTCATTAATAACTTCCACCAATACTTGCAAAACTGACTCAGGTAATTTCAAAAATAATCTAATTGAAATTTCATCCCATCTTGCTGCTTTATTATTTCTAATTTCTGCCAAAAATATTCTTCAACTCGTAAATGTCTGTTGGAGCAAGAAAAAAAGAGTCTGTTACACCAGTATTTGTTTATGATTTAAAGTTGCATTGATTTTGGTAAACAAATTGTATACAATAGAGCAGTAAAATTTATTTAATTCATTACTTGATAATTTTGTATTTATGACTTTTGGCATATTGTTTTTTCCCCTTAGTTCATTTACAATCTTCCAAGATTCTCGCTGTACATTACTGGAATTTCCAATCCTATCTTTGTAATATGAAGACTTAGCAAGTCTAAAAACCCTTCTATAAACTTTTCTATAATTGTTAAAATATGAAATAAAAAAGTGATTATGGAAATAAAACTTTCTAATGTAGTACAGGGAACGCATATTTTTAGAAGTCTATTTCCAGAATACATTTCGTAATCCATGGTTTCTTTATTTTTTTAACTAGCGACTTAACACTGACAAGGGATCAGGCGCAATCAAAACATAGCTTCAATCCCTCCCGCTGCATAATTGCGAGAATTTGGCATAATTCTGTTTCGTATACAATCTACCCTTTTTTCTAAACCTTCTTATATTTTTAGTGGTTTTCATTTTAAATGTACATGATATTGCTTTGTGGTCTGACTGACAACTGGTAAAATTTTGGTACGAATCCAAGATGTTGGAACAAAATGGCGGCCCAATAAAATATTTAAAAATTCAGAGCGAAAAAAGTAATTAATGGACTGATTTCAAACTGTGTGCCATAACTAATTGGGGTATAAAGATGAACTAGTAAAACTGGTACTAATTCAAGATGGCGGCCAAATAAAATATTTGTAATTGTGAAAAAAATCGTCCTCTCAGGTTTTGTATATTTTCAGGTTTTAGCGTCCCTAGATGCCAAAAAATATGTTTTATTAATTCTGTCGGTCCGTCTGTCGGTTTTTCCGACATATGCATTCTTTAAAAGTACTCATCAGATTGGCTTTCAATTCTAGTCAAAATGAAAGGTCATATGGGGATGACCTGGTAATTTTTTGGTAAAAATCCAATATGGCAAAACAAAATGGTGGCCTAGTGAAATGTTAAGATATCATTACTAAAAAATTGCTTATCTTATTTCTCTCAAATTTTCCACAGAAATCAAGTATTATGTAGGAATCAACTGATAAAAGTTTGGTACGAATGTGAGATGGCGGAACAAAATGGCGAATAAAAATAAAATATTTTAAAATTCAGTCTGAAAAAAATACTTAATGGACTGATTTCAAATTGTGTACCATAATTAATTGTGGTATAGAGATGAAACTGTGGCACAAATTCAAGATGGCGGAACAAAATGGCGGTGGAACAAAATATTTTGTAATCCTGAAAAAAATCACCGTTTCAGGTTTTACATATTTTTAGGTTTTAGCGTCTCTAGATGCCAAAAATAATTCCGTCGGTCCGTCTGTAGCTTAAAAACTGCTCATCAGAGTGACGTTCAATTTAAGTCAAAAATTAATGGTCATATAGATATACCCTGGTTGTATTTTGGTAAAAATCCAATATGCCGGAACAAGATGGCGGCCTAGCGAAACGTTAAAAAAATTATAAATATATTTTTTTAAAAATCAACGTAAAAAATCTTATTCAATTTACTTTAAATTTTGTAGAAAAATTAAATATGATATAAGGATAAAATGGTAGGAATTTTATATAACGTAACACAATGGCCGTGTGTGCCAATGTTACAACTACTTATTGAATTTATTTGAAACTATGTCCAGAAATCAAGTGTGACATAGGTAGAAACTAATAAAATATTGGTAGGAATATGATGGAAGCCCAACATAATCCTCCTTTATCATTTTTCAAAAGAAGTGGTTTTTGCATGTTTTTCTTAGATAAATTAGGTGACTAACTTTTTATTTTTATTTTACATTATTTTTAAGCAGAAACTTTCTGCAAAGTAAACTTCATAGTTTTGTATAATTATACTAATTCTGCCACTGACTGTGTTGTTTGTGTGTAGTGGAATTCGTCACGAGGGAAATTCCGGGTAAAGGCTAATTTACCGATGTTTATGAAAGCATAGGCGATTTTCAAATTAAATCCTATGTATATATGTTGTCAATAATAACTTAACAAACGTCAATTTTTCCTTTTGTGGATTTTTTCGTTATTTACGACCTTATTTTTATCGCTACTGACGAACCTGTCGCCTTACTCGGGTTGCATTGTTTTTCTTTCCAAATATTACGGATACGAGGAATTCCACTCACGGGGAAAATTTTTTATCGGTTGTTTTATTGTAGCCGGTGTGAAAACGCGGCCCGCATCATCAGATTTCCCCACTCCTGGAAAATCTTTCACATCTTGAAAACGCTCTACGGATTGTCAGTTGGATTTTGGCGTTTGCTCCATTCTCGCATCCTGAACGGCCTTTTCTCTTGTAAATAAGCGCGAAAAGGGCACATTCGAAAGTTCATTTAGTGTCATGTAGAGTGTTTTGTGTTTATTTCGATAGTATTTACTTCCGTATAGGTATTTTATTATTTATTATAAGGTAGTTTATGAGCATGTTGTTAGTGACAAGACATTTAAAGATAATTGGTTTTTGTTGTAAACAATATTATTTTTGGCTAATATAATTTTATTATTAAACTAAATTTATTATAAAATTTATTCCAGTGCAAAATCATAACGAAAAAAAAATTAGTTAATAGGTACTAATTAAATATATATTATAAATTTTATTTTATATATTTCTTTACTTTTATATAATGGCATGTCAATTCTTATTTGCTTAACATTTTAATGCATGGTAGTCCATATGTAATGGTACATGAAGCAACAGGGGATTACTGACATCAAAATATTTCGATTTAGCTGAACCGTCGTAATCCAATTGCTGATATTGAGAAAGGTATATGCTGTTAAACCAATAATTTTAATTTCGATTTTATTTAATATTTTTCCAATTTATTGGGTTTTTTAGGGCGAGAATTATTAATTTAATATTTTATTGTAGCTGACAGGGGGCGCTACCTGCGATGCTATTTGCACTTTAAAAGTCTGTTCTGGGCAATTAACGGAATCCACGACTGTAAAATATGACAACCCTTTATCTTCTATTTAAAAAACGGATACTAGTTAAAACTTGATAAGGTTAACCGTTTTTTAGATATTTGCTATGAAATCCAAAAATTACTGTCAAAATCACGTTTGTGTAAGTAATTTTGTAAATGAAATATCTATAATTATGTGCTGGCATAGTTTGTCTTCTAATGAAGAAATGAGGAATAACAGATATGGCTTTGCATGCTCAAGAGGGCTTCATTGGAAGTAACTCTTGTTCCAGTTATTTTAGAACATAACATAACACAAGGCAACACGATTTCAAATTATTCAAAAATCTTCATGATGCTTGGGTGAACCCGGAGCACTGGAAGAGGCTCTGGTATTGGCAAATCTTGTTGAGAAAAATGAAAAACAATACAATTCCTTAAGTTAAACCCAAGTCCTGGTCCAGAACAGATACCAGTTTTGTTTTTGCCAAGGTGTTCGAGAAGCTTGTGCGGACCACTTTCATCTGTCATCTAAAACAGGACAGTTACCGGAAGCCTGGAATGAAGCGATTTGATCCCAAAAAGGCAACAAGCAGCAGCTGGCTGAAAACTACAGACCTGTAGGTCCAACAACATCCTTTGCGAGTGTTTGGAGTAGGTCTTGGTAAGGCAGCTGACTATTTCCTTCTTGGAAACAAATTAAATACCCCAGAAAAACATGGCTTTCTTCCACAAAGGTCAAAATTTACCAGTCTCTTGAAAAGATTTCACCAATGGACACAGACGGATGACAACTACCAGCACTTGTTTGTGTGATCTACTTGAACTTTGAAAGGGCATTTGATAAAATCCTTAAAAATAGTCTTATTCACAAACTAGAACATTATGATATAAGAAGAAACTTACTTCAAGACCCAACGTTTTGAGTTTGAGTAGGACCAGCTGTCTCCAACGAATATTGTGTGTATAGTGGTTTTTCTCAAGGACCTGTGTTGGGTCCGCTGTTATCTGTTATACATTTGAGTGACCTATATCCAGGTCTAAAAACCAGCTTTTTATCTTAGGCAGATGATACAAAAACAGAGGGCCAAAAACAAACGGATTCGAATATAGTTGTGGCTTGGGACTTAAAATAAGAGCAACACCATACCCGATAATTAAAATCGATGACATATTTATCTATTTGATTCAAATGTCATTTAAGAACAATTCAGGGAAGAGGATTTTGAAATTATACAGGACATCTTGAAAAAGATCAACTGAGAATTCTCATAGAAACTCACTTCTGGGCACTATGGTGGTAACTTGAACATTTTCCATCCTAATCAAGTAACTACTCTGCGAGGGAGAAATTGACTTATTGAACGTTTTCCTTAGGGTTGGATAGGACGTGACGGTTCGCATCCATGACCTGCCTGAAGCCCTTATTATAATCCATTAGACTACTGTGTTTTACGCCACATGAAATTAAGGGTTTATATCAGGGATGACTATACTCTTGTTTAGGAAGATTCATTAGCATAGTTTAAACGATTAGCAAGCGACTCTGATCAGTAAGGCGAGATACACAAAAATGGTGCCTCTAGGGAAAATCAAAGAAAATACGCTATTATTAACTTTAGATTAAATCTTATTATTCTAGATTTTTAAGGGCTTATAAAAAGTATTTGTAAAAGTGCTATTACTAGGTAGCTGAACAGACCCCTTCTCGAATACGGTCATGAACATTGGGAACAGTGGAGTATATTAAGCATAACCATGTATGGCTAGAAAGTAGGAAAAACACCAATTTAAAAAGGAGTGGAATAAAATATTCACTAACATAATAGAAAATATATAAATCTTTACCTACAAATGACCTTGACTAACAATATCGCAACTAATGCGCATGTATTATCTTAGAAAGGGGCCTGCAGCCCCATACCCCCCCCCTGTTTGCGCCACTGTTGCCTAATGACGGTTTTTGTGGTGGAATTGCTTGATTTGGTACATTTTTAAAAATGCTCGGTTTGTGACACGTGTTGAGAAAATGCCATTCAGTGCACACTAAGCATATAAATAATTCTTCACTATCTTTGAAATAATCATGATGAAGTATATTATTATTTTTCTGCATTCCCTTCCTATTTTTCTTGTCTCTTTGTTCAAGAAATTTGTTTTAAACATGTTTTCCTCCAACTCTTCACTTTATCTCTGTTTTATTTAATTATTATAAGTCTACTTTATAATTAAAAATCTGCAGTTGTTTCACCTAAAGAACGCTAATGATTAATATTCGCTGCTGTGATAGCTTGAAACCGTAGAATAGTAGATTTACTGCTTGTTTGGATACACACCAATGAAGCAAAATGCCTACATATTTATCATCTAGCAAAGTGAAAATTCAAACTTACTCTAAATCTGAGGTTCAATTTTCCCACCTGAAGGCAACGCCTTTGAATGAATCCATAAAAACTGATCATCCTGTAAACATATATACTAAATATATTTAGTTTTGTATTCCAAAGTTCTTTATTTTCATATAATACCTTAAGCATGATAAATAGTACAGCGACACAAAATGAAGTATATTTGCTTTTCTCTAAGCGCCTGCTTGAACCCGAAGAGCGATATTTGTTCAAGACTTTTGATGCGCTCCAGTGTGCTAGTTTCTATGTAATGTAGAAATTAGATTTTCGGATGAATCTAATTCAATGGCGTAGAGAAAATTGCTTGCGCGAGTTGGCGATTGAATTATAAAGGGCGAAGTTGACGCTAAGAATGTTATGGTTGGCCATTAATAGGCAGTGCCGGATCGTTGTTTTCAGAGGCCCTTGCCCTTTTGGTCTCCTCAATTTAAAATTTCGCATTAAAATTGTATTACTATATTACAATACACAAAGAGAAGGCTGAATAATGCATTACAAAATTTGCAAACGTTTTTGAATAGAAAAAAACTTTTAAATTATAATAATATTTTTGCATTTTACTGGTACTGGCGGTAGCGATTAATAATACAAGATGAATCGCGTCATATCGCTTTTGATCGAGATTTATTTAGTTATTTAGTCTTTTATCCCACATTGTTCATCTGTATTTATTTTTCCTGTAGACCATTTTTGGAAAAGACCTTTCAACTCTGAAACTTGATATAAGTAGTGTTAAGTACATACACTACTTTATACAAGACCTATCTTCAACATTTTGAAAGCGGTAACAGAAACTATCTTTTTTGGTGTATTTTTGGGGTTCAAAGTGTCAGGTTTGACAGTTTAGTCATTTTGGCCAATATTCATGTCGTTAGAGAAAAACCGTTTTCTAAATATATTTTTGTCTACTATTATTTCTAACCTCAGGGTTATGAAACTGTACCTGAATAGGGCAGTCTAACAATCTGTCATGTCCTACGACGGCATAGGTTGACAACTTAGGGTTTGTTTAAAAGTTACACCTAATTGCGCAACTTGATCAATGATAAAATAGTAAACTTTTGTCTTAAATGTAATTTCCAATTAGGCAGTCCAACAAAACAGCTGCTTGTCCTACGATAGCTATTTGACCAATTTATTGTGAGACTTATCAAACCAATATTTAAGCCTCATTGGCTAAATCAGTTTGTTTGTCCTACGACAACCCAAAAATGACATAACAGTGACAGATCGTTGGAATGCCTAATACTTGTTTTCTTTACAGTCAAGTTCAGTGCTTATTAAAGTAATACAGTAACTGAGGTTTCTTTTAGACGTAATTCCACCAAACAATCAACTTAAAATACATTTTTGGTCATATGTTTACGGTGGAAGTACCTAATGAGTTTATTTTTAAATGCTTGTAACATTGCTTTTTATGGTTTAGATATTAATTACGTTCTTCACTATCTACAAGTTAAGATAAATAAAAAGAAAAAATGCCCAGTTTAGGCGATATATCTAATTAATATAAAAAAGGTTATACTTAAATAAACAAAAAATCTTGTCAAAAAAATGATCCTAAAGATCATCAAATAAAGTTAATAATAATAACAAACCCATCTTTTAAAATTACATACAAAATGTGCTAAATTTGAAATCAATTGAAATACCTAGATTTCACACTAGTTTTTTTTTTACATTTTATTTGGCCTCCATTTTCGATTTCGAAAATTTTACAAATTCAGTACTATATTCCGCTTAATTTTTGGGCAAATTTTGAGGTCAATCGAATAAGTATAGCCATGTTGGATTTTTACCAAAATATTGCGGTTCCCTTTTCATAAGACCACTAATTTTTAATCAAAGTTTTTAGAAATCCTAAAACCTGAAGATCTGTAAAAAGCTGGGAGGGTGATTTTTACACGATTAGAATACTTCTCTCTTACAAGCGGAGTAAAAAGGCATAATTTAATCTACACATTAATAATCAAATTGAACAGACTAGATTATTAGTTTTTGCGATTTTATGTATAAAGCTGGATTTATATACTTTTAAGTCAGTTCAGTTTAATTTGGTAGTTCGCGCTTTCAGGATTTTATATATATATATATATATATATATATATATATATATATATATATATATATAATTATATCCATTTGTTAGGTAATAGGTATGATGTATTTTATTTATAAACAACAAACAAAATAAATTATGCCCAAACGCAGTAATTATTGTCGAAATACGTTATACCCAAATAATTTAAGCAAATACACCTGGCAAATAGTTTAGGATAGTGAAAATTTCGACTCATTTTTAAACTCCAATAACTTTTTGAAAAATTGCGGACTACTCTTGAGTAACTTGTTATTTCACAACATCTATATTAAATGAATTAATTAATTAGCTTCAGGGCGATTCAAAAAAGGTCTCTAAAAATTAAAAAGTTTGAACATTTACGGATTCCAAAAAAATTAGGTAATTAAAGTATTTGCCATATTTTTACTAAGCTGCTACTAGGGATGTTAATACCAGAATCCCGACGTCCCAACAAGTTTAAAATTCATATTGAAGGAGAATTAAAGAAAGTTATAGTTAAAACACTACTAAGCACTGATCTGCAACATACAATAAGAACGGGAATCAAAAAGGCAGAATGATTCAGTCTGAAATGTTCTACTATCTCAAAAATCTAGACCCTATAAACTCTGAAGATCATTTAACTTTTAACTAGGCAATATATAACTGGAAGCGGCAAATGAACCTTTAAGCGTAAATAGCAAAAGACATTTCGAAAAAGTTTGAAACCTCGACTAACACAAAAGCAGATGAAAAACAATTAAGTTATTTAATGATTACTAAATGTTATTATTGTTATTTTTTGATGCCTAATTCCGGAATTATACAAGCAATCTCAAAGATTCTGGGCTTAGAGAAACCCATCGGGATTGACATCCCTGGGCGATACATAGTCCATATACAACAGAAAAATTATATTCATTTCATTATTTATTATCAACATTGCTTTGAATATTTTTATTTAACATTTCCTATGATTTCAAAAAAATTGCAACAAACTTTGTACGCATTCCTGGATACGACTTAGCATACCTACATATAAAAAAGTAAACAAGGTGCTTTAGCAATTATGAGAGAAATATATTTAAAATTACTACTTAGCTCTCCATAAAATAAATGCAACGAGTACTAATTACTCAAACAAGAAATTTCAATCAAACCTTATCAAACTAAGCAGATTAAAATGTATAGCAATTTAATACAATTAAAGCTAACATAACCAAACACAAAATATTCGTAAAAAATGTGAAATTAAATTAATTCAACACTATTTGTTGATGTTCTTTTCATGATTTACTATCAGTGACTCAACCCTTTTTGGTTACCAAGTTGTGAGGCATTTGTTGTGGTACTGGCTCCCACTTAATTTTTTTATATATTAGCAGACCACGAGGGCCGAAGGCCTAAGTACTAGATACCGTGGTGGCTTTAAATAAAGACAGGGAAAGTTTATTGATGCATAATGGATGATAATAATAAGAACAAAATCCGTGGTAGTATCCGTAAAACAGCGATAGATCGTCATGTTTAATTCATCAATCAGGCGAATAACTCTTCTTTGGACAGAATGAAGAATATTATGGATTGAAGGAGAAGATGGTTCCTATATAAACAAGCAATACTCAATGTAGGGTCTGATTTGCGAAGTGTAAAAGGTAAACAAGTTGGGAGAAAAAAGTATTTTCGAGCTTGGAAAAGAAAATCCAATTTCTTCGCGGCTGCTGTAGCAATTGAGGTTATGTGATCATCCGAGCGAAAATTTGTCTGAAAACGATACCGACTACACTAAAGAAATATTTAGCTTCAAGCATTTGATTATTTATTAGAATGGGGTTAGTACTGGGAGATAATTTGTGAGATAGTAAACAAGATCGCATCTTAGTGAAGTTAAACTAGACAAAGTTTTTTGCTTCTCATTCTACGATTTTAATGAGGTCCTTGGTTAGGGATAGTTATTACTCTACGCCTATTATCAATTTCAGTCATGGAAACAGGTTTGGAAAATTGAATATTGGAGTGGAGTGCGCTATCGTCAGCATAGCTGTGAATAGGATTGCTGGTAGAAGAAAGTAGATGATTGATGTGCAGCAGGAATAGGGTTGATGCCAATACTGAACTCTGTGGAACACCTGTCAACCACTACAGAAATACTTCCGATGAAAGGAAAATTGGCCATTTAAGAACAAAATTTTGGAGGAAGACTTTAGGGGAAGTTTGTTGAGCATGCAACTGATGACATGCGGCAAAAAATGTTTTAATTTTTATGGATTTTACAGAATTGCAATACAAATAAATTTAAACAGAGCAAATAAATAAATAATCCGAATTTTTATTAATTAAGAAATTATTCTATCTTTTTTTAGAAGAGAGATAACAGAGTGATATTTCTTGTAATATGCAGGTAAAGCAGTCAAAGCAGGTAAAGCAGTAGCGTAACTAAAGTCAAAGAGCGGAAGGGGCGAACATTTTATTTTCGAAAATATATTGAGTGGAAGCTTTTATGCGCTACGCTAGTACCTGTCTAGTAAAGGTATACTGTTTTACAAAAGTTTTTATAAGCACTTAGATATTTATATTTTTCTTTGCTCACATTTTCTAGATCACCCCGTAGCTAATTACATACTTAGTTTTATATAACTTTTATTGGCGCTTCAAAAGGGCAAAAAAGCAAGTAGATGGAATCTTTAAAGTGAACTGAATGATTCGAACATCGAAACTAAAAATAATATATTATATAATATGTAAAAGGATAGAGAAGGAGACGCTAGACGTACAAGGTCAGGTTAATTTGCGTAAATTGAGCGAAATGTCGCATATCGGTCATCCTCGTCGATCAGACGCTAAATTTGAACTCATAGCAAAACTATCGCTGAGGGGATCTCACTCTGCTTATATGTTGTCGGTCAGCGACGCGTTTTTTTAGTGATTTATATTTAGCTTGTATTTTAATCCTCTTGTTTGTCTTTTTTGTACTAGATGTTCTGCTGAATTTGTCAAATTAAAGTTATGGTCTTTTTGAATTTTTGACAAACTCCGCTTGTATTGTAAAAAATCTATTAACAACACGTAACTAATATTACCAAGAGATAATAAATACCAGTGCTAAATCTTGTCTATATTTTTAAAATAGCTATTGAAGTATTAATATGAGTTACAGTTTTCAATAACCATTACTTTTCTTGGTCAGTTTAGATAATACAAATGAAAAGGAAAATGTCAAAATGTCACGTGATCCATACCCGATTTTTTATTGATTGTGGCACGAATTGCGGGTCAACGCCACCAACAAACACAATGAACGTAGTGTTAAATCAAGATTAGCGTTTTCATGGCCTTAACAAGAACTTCAGCGACAGAATTTATAAATCTAACGTTTAAATACTTTCTATAATAAGACTCTAACTTTTGTGGCGTCGGTTGCTACCATTTATTCTGATCCAATCCAATCTGCCTCACCTAGGAAATTACTACTACCGTCAACAAATGACTAAAAAAGTCCCAAAATTTCTCGCTTTAAAGCCCTCCTCGTCGACAAATCTTAGCGGCGAGTTTATTTGTTAATTTTTTTTTTATTTAAATCAAATTAAATTTCAACAACTTAGTACTTTCAATAATGCGATTGCTTTTCTCAATATTATGAGATGAAGAGAGTCTATGTTTCTAATAATTTTTTATCTATAATCAGAAATAATCTGCGATTCCAGGATAATCTCGGGTCTCGGGTGAAACATTTTTGATTTTGGACTTTTAGGGTTTATTTCATATTTAGAAAACTATTTTAATGTATTTTGCATCTTCTCATATTGTACGGTATGTTAAAAAATCACAAAGTAAAATTGTTTTTCCGTACACCATTTCTTCAAACTTGTTTTTGGGTATTTTAAGAAATTTTCTCAGCTTTTTCATTAATATATTACTACATTCGTTCATGCATACTGTACCAGAATGTAGCACAGTAAGAGAAAACAGAATACTTTTAAAATAAACGCAAGAAATATAAAGTTACAGTAATTAAATCGATCTATTAAAAATTTATATTAGAAAACATTTTATAATACTTAAAATCAGTCAATATTTGTTGCCAAAAAGAAAAATATTAAAAAATACCGTGCTATAATGTATTGTTTCACATTTTATTGCTATAGACAGACTTAACACAGTAAAATAATTATTTTTTTAACAATGCTATTTGTTGTAATAATAGATTAAAAGAACATATTAAAGTTGTGAGCTTGCCAACTAAGGCAGCAGCTAATGAACACTTAATACAAGCAATATTTTTTAAAATAATCTATATTTTTGATTATTTATGAAGAAATTACAGAAATATCTACAGATATAAATTATAATCAATAACGAAATGGCAAATTTCAGTACATTTTAATTTTTTTGCATAACTCTTTTTACTACCCCGTGTAATATGCAGTGATGCAAAATAGATCAAAACCCATTACGAATTACAAATGAAAGAAACACGCTTTTAAAAATTCATCAAAAACATTTAACTTGTTTTTGAAATACGGGCATGTAAAATAGGATTTATTAGCAGTTCAAATTGGGATATTCTCTCCTACCTTGTTTCACAGTGGAAAAATTAGTTATATTTAGTTAACTCATTTTCAACCTTGATTATTAGATTTGGAAAAATAAAAAAAAATGTGTTCTAGCGTGAAATGTCGTCCCTCTTAACACTGGTAGAGGAGTGGTGTGTTGGTATACTGGAAATAAAATGTTTCCTTCACTTCGCACCCCGCGGGAGAGGCATCTTGTAATATTTTTCCGGGATAAGGCCGTCGACGACGTGGCAACTGCGACGAGGAGGAGAAGTATAGGTACCCTGCCAAAGAGTTCTAAAGCTAATATCTCCACGACGCACTAAGTGCCGAAATCGAATTGACCTCAACTGACCTAATGGAGAACAAAAAAAAATTGTATATTTTTTGGTTTTTTTCTTACAAATTTACAGATTCACTCTGTTAGCTAGGGTATTTCAGATGCTGCCATTAAGACATCTGTTTTTTTTGTCGGTTTTCGAGGCCAGACTTTCCATTACAACTGCCAACATTTAAGTAATTCTATTTTCCACCAGTGAACAGTAAACACACAAGGAAAGCTTAACATTGAGTACATAAAGCGACAGAAAGACCAAATAGACCGTCATAGGTGCGATGAATATATTCAGGGGCGTGCGGTGAAATTTTAAGAAACGGGACCAATTTTTAGAAATTTGTAATGTAATTCGATTTTTCGATCATTTTTTGCAAATTCGTCAATGACGTCATCATAAAAACATCGATATTCCGACATATTTTGGAGAAGTTTATTTTCAATGGACAACAGCGATGTATGCGAAAGTCTCTCCTGCCCCGTTGAATTTCTCACGATTTTTTTATACGTTTAAGTGTTGAAAAATTGCGTTCTACTGATGAACTTGTGGCATGTATGGTCAATACTAATTCACATAAATTCAACCCTTTGGTGTAGGCATCTTCCAGCTCCTTATTTAAAAATTGCATTAGCGTTATTTTTTGCGCTAATGTCATAACACTCGGTCGAAGAACTGGCCATAACGAAGAAGAAGAGATTTAAACGCATCTCCTAGAAAAGTTGTTCCTTTAAATGCATCAAAATGCAGAGCTCGAGGAATCTAAAATCATTTAAACCGTTAAATCTATAGTTTATTTGTTGCTGAATTTGATCGATTATTTCATAAAAGAGGCGTCTGTATGATGTTTGAACATCTCCCACCTTGTCTGTTCGAAGACGCTTGGCTTGTGGCTCTACATTTAACGTCATCGTTTTCTCCCAAAATAGGTCAAAGTCATCTCTTTTTTGGCTTAACATGGACTTAAAATCATCCACTTTTTTTAGGCAAAAAGCAATATTGTTTGTTTTAGTTTGTAATATATTAAAAACATTGTCCGAGAATGGAAATATTTCTGAAAATATGTTCAACAAATAATTAAAATTAAAATCTCGTTTCCAAGAGTCCAAAAACCCCCTCGAACTATTTATTGCTTCTGAGTCCCACGTTTCGTTATTTTCTATTATATTCTCAAATAGTTCAATCAGTGATTCACGATTTTCAGATACTGTTAACACAAGTCTTCCATTATAGTTCCACCTAGTAGGAGCTACTTTGGGCAATCGTTTGTGGACAATGGAGTCCAAAGCTTGTGTACGTTTTGTCGACTTGGAAAAAAAAAGCAGCCATGCCACTTAAAGTAAGGAAAAATACTTTACCCTCTTTAATGTGATTGATGGACTGGTATAAAACTAAATTTAATTTATGAGCAAAACAATAGACAAACATAGCACTTGGGGAAGTTTCTCGAACTTTAGCTTGCAGACCCCCTAATTTTCCTGCCATTACTGCAGCTCCACCATAGCCTTGAGCAACTAATTTTTTTTCCCCATTAATTTCTTTAGTAACGTTATAAACTACGGTATATAATGCATCTGCTGTACGATTTTTGGACACATTCTTAAAACCTAAAAACCGATCTTGAATACTTCCGTCTGTTTTAACATAGCGTATTACTATAGATAATTGGCTAAAATTAGTGATATCAGTTGTTTCGTCCAGAACAATAGCAATGAACAGCACCTCGCCAATCTTTTGCTTAATTCTTTTTAGAATAATGGTTGCAACAGCGGGAATTAAATCATTCTGGATTCGATTCGACGTTGCGAAAAATGCTAGACTGCTCTAAATGATTTTTTAAACAATCATCATATTTAGCCATTAAACTAAGTAAATCTTGAAAATTTCCTCTATTTGAAGAACCCTTGTTTGTGTCATAACCTCTAAATCCCAATTCGTGCTGTCCGAGAACACAAATAACATCGATAAGTCTTCTTAATATTTGCCTAGTTTTATCGACTAGTTCATTGTGGTGGCGGTGACTAATTTCCAACTGTTTATTAAGGGCGTGTTCAATTCTGGTTTTGCCGAAGACTTTTTCTTTTATGACGGCTTGTAAATGCGCTTTGGACATAATGTATCTTTTTACAGCTTTATGGAAATTGTTCGAAAAAACCAGTTTTATTCCAGAGACCTTTTTCATTTTCAAAAAGTAAACATGGCCAACAATATAATTTACTTATATTTTCACACCCTGTTAGCCATTTAAATTGTTCGTATTATTTTTCCAGATAAAAATGTCTAATACAGTTTTTCATTTTTGTGGTTAAATTTTTCATAGGCGGTTTTGCCCTTCCTTTGGAAATTATTTGAAGCTCATCAGCGAAGTTTAATGTTGAAAATCCCTTTATTATTAAGACACACACCACACATTCACACACACTCTTCTTACTAAATTCTCCAACATTTTCAACGTTATTACCGACAGCCGAAGTTGACGGTATTTGCATATCCACGTCCGTATTATTGTCTTCCATATCGCACCATGCACGACGCGACGTACGTATCACACAACACACGGATAACCGTTCAAACAAAGAACCTACTCCAACGATAGCTTCCGCCACCCCTTAAAGCACGCGACCGAAATGCAAAAATTGCAAACAGCCGGTGAAAAGTTCAATAACCTCTGGCTCGATTCACAGGAAATCAAGCATACAGGACTTGGCTGCAGAGAAGCTAGCGGCCGGCATAGGTTCTATTCGATATTCTATTGTGGCTGAGTCAGAGTCAAGGCCGCATTTATTATGGGCTTGATAATTAAGATAATATTTTAGAATTTTTAATATAAAATAAATTAATGGTTTCCTATTTCAAAAATTACATTTTAGAAGATGTTTTGTAATTTTTTTTTGGGGAAGCACTGCTTCCCTTGTTTCCATGGACTGCACGCCCCTGAATATATTGTAATACCTAATATTTAAATAATGTCTATATTTTTGATAGTGTATTGCTCGGAGCAAACTGTACAAAAATCTGCATTAATTTAAATTTTAGATTTTTCTGTAGGTAGGACACAATTGGCCAGTGTGTTAAGGTAGCACGGTGGACAGCCCGGATTTCAGGCAAATATAGATTAGTTTTTCTTTACGTGCATTCAGAAAAAGAAAGTAAGTAACTAGAGAAACGGCATGCATTTGACTTTTGGTTGGCTGGCTACACTATTCTGATTGTTTTACGTAAGATTAGCCCATTAACAAATATTGGATATAGAGCAAATCTTTTTGCATTTCTGGTTTTAGTTACTTAGCTTTTGAACAACTTCACGCCACAATTTATTAAAATAAAAGTAATTATGCACAAATTGCTGCATATTACGAAATGTAAAAGTTTATCAGGCAATTCATTTGAACACATAAAAAACAAACTAAAATCTGAAAAGAAAAAAAATGCAATATTATGTAATATAACATGCTTTTAGTGTGATTAAGGTACCCTGTTGACATAGAGTCGTAGATGCAAAACAACTAAAAATGCTTAAGTGCATACATTTTCTGCTTATTTGTAATGAATATAAAGTACTTCGATCTGTTGTTTAGCATTTTTGATGATTCTATGAATAATACTGAAATTTATTCCATCCCATTTCTCAGAGCAAGGAAATTTATTTACGAAAACTTTTCTTGAAAGGAAAAACCCCGAAAAAGGTTTCCTTGGAGTATAGCATGATCGATAAGCCCTGTTGTTTTTAAATTGCATTTTCAATTTGAAGATGATAATCGTCTTAATTCTTTGAAGAAAATTATATTCATTTTTAAGGAAGTGGGTAATTTCATAATAAAATAAGACTTAATTATTTATTATTTAGTTATTGCCCTACTGCTGTTTTATAAAACATTAAATTCATTGTTTAAAATTATATTGAGGTCTGAACTGATGCTCATAATAAATAGACCACGAAACATTTTAAGTTAAATTTAAAGCAAAATATGTGGAATAAAAAGATATCGGACTGCGTTTGGCAGCCTTTAATAAGAAAATTCCTTTAAACTGATTTATTACTTTTCATATAAGGATATATATTTTACTATCATATTAGTCATACATAAATCCGAGAGAAAAAGAAATCATTTTATAATAAAATTAAAAGTTTGAACCCAAGAAAACTTTTTAATGGAAGTTTTTCTTTCGATTTCCTGAAGTGTATAAACAATAATAAAGAGAACCTAATACTTACATATGCTTTTGTTCTACCCCATCTCCTTGCATGAGGGAGAGCTACAAGTAGTTATCTTAAGAAGTTAGAAACAACACCGACATGGCTAATTAATAACAAATAATATACAACCGAAGATTTGGTTCGAAAAAGTTGTTTGTTTGATGTTTGGCAACTCAATTGGATAAGTAGTTTTCTGGTACTGAATTGTTTTAACATTTCATTAGGCGGCCATTTTTTTTCGCCATAATGGCTTTACACTCATATTACACTTTATTCGATAAGTAGTTCTTAATAATGATTTTACATTCCATATCTATATAAGCAGGTACGTAGCCAGAAATTCATTTCGGGGGGGGCGGTCCAAATAGTCTGATCTCAAAAAATTTAGGAAGCAGCAAACCTATATCAAAATATTTTTAGAGTTTCGGGGGGGGTCTACACCCCAGGACCATTCCCCGGCCGACGTGCCTGCAGATAAGTAGTTTTTGAGCAACGCCGCTTAAAAATAGAATGATAGACCAACGGGGAAGGGGAGAACATGTTTGTCAGAACCTTAAAACAAACGCAAAAATCTGCAAAATCTCACAGGGCGATTCAATTTCCTTTTAGAAGGAAAGTAAAAATCGGTAAATTTGCATTTGCAATACCAGTAAATCGAATTTTATTTAATTTTTTATAAGGAGTCTTACCTAATACTTAAAGGTTTCATTAGGCTGCCATTTTGTTTAGCGATAGATAAATTGTATCAGTTTATCCTTATTTCACACTTAATTTTTGTGTAAAAGGCCGCCATTTTGTTCTGCGATATTGGAATTTTACCAAAATGTAACCACTACATCCCCATATGACTTCCTGGCTGAGAGATTAAGCGTTAGTAAAGACTGTACCGATTTGCAATCAACCCTCTGGAACTCACTTCTCGGTTTTCTGCAACACATAACTAAAGATTTTTCTTGTTCTGGAGGTATGGGTTTTGGACCGCCCAAAACATATTTTTTGATCGAAATGACCCAGTTTCTCCTAGTCGGTCATAAACACTGTTAAATGATTTATCGTTTGGATGCCTTCTATTCATCATACAAATACCGACCGTTAAGTTCTTTGTACGTACAAAGTGCCTGTATCTCGCACTTCCGCATATGAACATAAATGTTGTCGGGGTGTTACTGAAAAGCTGAGATATTTTAAGTAAAAAATATATTAATTCTGAAAGACGGCACACGATTTTCCTTAATGTCTAGGAAACGTCATTGTTTTTGAACCAAGATCAGCTTTAATTTAAATTAATACCGACATTTGTATCCCTCTTATATAAAAAATAGCTTCCTTTGCTGTAATAAATAAATAAAGAACCAGTTACACATCCCATGTATTGTGACTTTCCATAAAGATGTAATAATTTAGGCATAATCAGTTATAAATAGTCCTATATATAGAAAGGTCATAGAAATATATATAACCTAATAGATTTTCAACTAACTTTACGAGGAGGTCTTAAATAATATATCACTCTATATAATAAGAAAATTGTTGAAGTTTTGAGAACTCAATAAATTTTCAGAAATCTCGGCAGAGTAAAAATTATATATTATTATATTAATAATTATATATATATATATATATATATATATATATATATATATATATATATATATATATATATATATATATATATATATATATATATATAATATATATATATATATATATATATATATATACATGTAAATGTTTGATTTGTATCTAATTTTAAATTTGTAGTACTTTTTAAATTACCTACGGGTTTGCAGCCGGAAATCACCGGAGCCCCGATAGGTGGTGCTAAATGTTGCATTTAACTTGTAGTACTGTTTCAGTATGATAGACGTTCCGATTTTGTCATATCGAGCAATCTGTTATTTCAGATCTCCCTGGGTACAAGCCTGCCTGATGAGGGTAGAGGCCCAGAAATCATGATCGCAGGAGGGTACCCTGTGACATAATCGAAAGCAATTCTTCTTTTAGGCCGGTTTGCACCTGCAGAAATTTATATTTCTGCTATTATATATATATATATATATATATATATATATATATATATATATAATTTTGTCAATAAACTGCCCTCCAAATAGGAAAATATTTTGAATTTCAAAAACTCTTTTAAAAAAGGGTGAAACGATTTAAGTTCTATCAGACGCGCCAAACGATCTCCATCTATTTGAAAGTAAAAATAATCCTTGACGTCAAACAAGTTGTGAAAGCCATTGGCGTAGACATTTGATTATTTTTCGTTTATAGATATATTTTAATTAAATTGAAGAAAAATGGTGTTTCGGGATTTCTTTGAACAATATGTCAGCTATAATCTTGTCTATCAAAAAATGAAAATAGGCATTAGATGTAACTTTCTCTGCAGAAATGTTAGTGCAAATTCAAATGAACTGCAAAGAAATGAGCTATAACATAAACATATTTTAAATGGAAGGTCCTATTTTTTAATTAATGTTTGGAACTCTCCCTTTTTTTTGTATATCATGATATTTCATATTCAAGTCGACGCTATGTACACCGATATGTCAAAAGCCTTCGGTAGCATATACCATCCACTGTTGATAAAAAAATTGTCCCTTATTAGTATTGCCGATCTCTATCTAGCGCAGAACGAGTCTTATCTTCGGGATGTCTTGTCCTGCTTTCGATCATACCATATTTTGCTGTATGTTGACGATCTACAATTTTTCAATATTGTCAATGCCAGTTCTAATAGTGATTTGCAATTTGAACTGGAGAACTTTGCCTCCTGGTTTACTTCCAACTTGTTGAACATCAACGTATTCATATGCAAAACAATAGATTTATATCTACATAATAAATAATCAAACAGTCCAAAGTGTTGGGCTTATTAACAATTTCGGTGTGATATTCGACAGAGAACTGTCCTTCAACTACATAGGTAGAATTATTCCAAAAAGGTACAAATTCTAGGATGTATTAAACGCAACATCAAGAACGTTAATGACACAAAGGCGATTATAATAGTTTCGTCCTTAGCATGCTTAAATACTGTTCTGTAATTTGGTCTCCTTATTATACCCAATGTTCAGATACTCAAGAGGGTGCGGAACAGATTAACATATTCGTAAAATACTTGTTGTACAAACATCACTTTCCATCTAATAAAACCTACGAAACCCGGCTGATGCTGTGTGGAATGAAAACTCTGGAGTCCAGATGACATGACACGCTGCTGCTGTTTATATACAAACTCTTAAGCGACTTAATTAGCTGTGACAGATTGCTAGAGTTGGTGCTACTGCAAGTTCCCCTGAGACGCACTTAAACAGCGACATACATACAATTCATGTATATAGGCTCCGAATCAATTATGGCCTCACTGCTTTTGTTTATAGATTGTTAGATAATTATAATACATTTTACTCCGACTGGGATATTTTTAATTGTACAATTTTAGGGATAAGAAGACTGATTGAATATAAATAAACTTTCTGTTTCTCCATTATGTGTACTTTTTTTATAATCTTACGTTAATTTCTTTTTGATTTGTATCTAATTTTAAATTTTTGTGTTAGTTATACTCAATGTGATATCTACCATTTGACACTTTGTTGTTCCGTAGTGTATTGCTGAATAAATATATAAAATAAATAAAAAACATTTTTTTTTAATAATTTTGAACTTACTTTAGTCATTTAGAAACATTAGTCGTTACTATGTAACACGAAGGTCGAATAACCTGAGACTAATGTTATTTATGTTTTGAAAATCACGATGGGCAGTGTACTTGTCAAACAAATACCATATTTATTTTTTAATCACACTAAACAGACAGAGTTTTGTATATTGGATTACTAATGACTGTTTTTAAATATCTACTCTAATTTTCTTAATTAAGTAATACATTTGGCAATTCAAAGAAATCCTTGACGTCTACTAGTAAACAGTTTAAGTAACGAGTGTATACTTGCTTTAATTTTGTATTCTATTTATCGCACCTGGAAACACAGGAATCATTTTAAACACATTAATATGTTTCAGTTTCATGTTTACAATTTCCATGTCGCCATATACGTAAGAAAATGCGAGAATTTCAAAAATCAAATAAAAAATAGGTACTTCTACTTAAAAAATACTATATTTATGTCATATCTCATTCAATGGCGTAGCCTGCTGTCAGGGGCGGAGGGTCAAGTCCATAATAGGGGCGGCAGTATGAAGTAAACTAGTGGTAAAATAATACAACAAATAATAAACACCAAAAATACAAAATAATACCGTAGAAAAAAGAAGTGACGACAAAAAAAAGTGTTTTGGAGCGATGAAAAAAAGAATCTAGGACAAGAAGTAATGACTAAAAAAAGTCGAACAACTGCTTATTGAAAAAGAGGACGGGATTTACCTAAAATGGTTGCCGCCTAAGGAAAGCGGAGGCACTGTGCCACCTAGCCTTCACACAGCTACACCACTGAGCTCATTTGTTTTTTGATTGCCATTTTTTAATTCTGCATTTCAATTTTATTTAATACGTAATATTATAACTGAAAAAAGAGTTCTGTTCGTCCTCCTTGGATGATATTGTACATATGTATACAAAATGGATTGTGAAAACGCGTAAACCGATTTAAAAACAATTCAGAAAAAATCTATAAGTATTTTAAGGCTACAACATTATGATCAGTAGACTTAAATGTTAAATACATTGAAGGTAAATGTCTTAAACTCACTGAGAATATGTGATTAAAATTATACAGTGATGGAAAACTAATTGGAAACGATATCTTACGAAAATCTGAACCGTTTCTAGTAAGACATTGGTTTAAGATATTTTGAATATTATGATCATTGTTGCTATTGTTAGGATGTACATATATTATTATCGCATTAAAAAACTTATTAAGTTTAAAAAATAATGCATTCATTACAAAATTCGATGAACACTATATTTTTAAGCGGCAAACCAATTGGAAATGTAGTTCTGAATCAACATTTTCTAACAAGTAGGCCCATTTCAAAATTGACAATCGTTACCATAGAGCTTTAGTGGGTTGTTGACTTCCGTTCCTGTCAATAATTTAATGTGAATCTTCACTCGAATTTCTGCAAGTACGGGTTCGCGAAAAAGTTGTAACAAATGAACAAGTCATTATTATACTTCATAGAAAACGCTATTCGTAACAAAATATTGCAGAAATGGTTAATCGTTCCAAAAAAGTAGTGTCTAACGCTGTTCATCATGTTAGGATTCATGGAACCACTAGAACTGTTCCTAGGAAGCGACGTCTCAGAAAAACGAGTATAGAAACAGATCGTCGAATTGCTCACATTTATAAAGCAGACTCTCACAAATCAGCAGTTGTTATTTGGAAAGAAATTTTTGTTGAAAATCTAAGGCATTTTAGTGTTCGAAGTGTTCGTAATCGTTTGAACGAGGCACACCTTTTTGGCAGGGTACCAAGGAAGAAGCCTCACCTTTCTGAAGTGAATCGAAGAAGCCGTTTGGAATTTGCTAGAAATCACCTTTCTTGGAACGTCCAACAATGAAAGCAGATAGTATGGACAGATGAATTCAAGGTAAATAAATTTGGTTCTGATGGAAAACGTTTTGTTTTGTAGTCCAGATCTTAACACAATAGAAAATCTTTGACTGATTGTTAAAAGGAAATTACGTTCAAGAACTTTCCAAAATTTCGATGAAGTATTCAAAGGTATGAGAGAACCTTGGATCAGTATTCCACTAGAGACTTGTAAAATATGTGTGTCTAATACAGTCTATGCCTATGATTGACTCTGATGTATACTAGGTACACGATAGAGACAAAAACTTATAAATTGTTAGAAAATGTTGATTCAGAAATACGTTTCCAATTAGTTTGCCGCTTAAAAATGTAGTGTTCTTCGAATTTTGCAATGAATAAATTATTTTTTAAACTTTCAATGCGATAATAATAGATGTACACCCTAACAATAGCAACAATGATTATAATATTCGTAATATCTTAAACCAATTTCTTACTAGCAACTGTTCAGATTTTCGTAAGGTATCGTTTCCAATTAGTTTGCCATCACTGTATTTTGTACAAGCGAAGAAATTATGAATATTGACAAAACATATTTTTAGGAGCCGTTTACTTTTAACACAACATAATTTAATTGGATACGATGTCTTTTTAACTTGTTGTAATGAAAAGCAACACGCTTTGTTATTAAGTGCTGGCTGATATTTAAAAGTTAAAGAAGAACGTTATGAAGAAATCACCTAAATCCGAAATATTATACAAAATTATTTTTTTTAATTTTGACCAAATCCCCCTAATGAAAATAAATTAAAGCTGTTTTAATGTAAAATTTACTAGCTTATGAAAGAAAAAGACTACAAGATAATTTTGATTTAGCGATCTGCAGTTAATTTATTAAAGTAAAAAGGTTAATTCTTCTGTTTTAATGCATTTCGTTTAAACAACTAGATGACATTAATTAAACTTGACTTTGTCGTTTTCATGACAACAAGCGAGACTCAAGACATTAAAACCAAAAGGAATAATTTATGAAAACTAATTCCGTTTCTTAAATGCAGCGGGGAGAATAACAATATTTTGCTAAGAGAACAAAAAAATTAATAAATAAAAAAAACTTAACGATGTATTGGCAATCGGCCTTACTCGTTAGAAAATCTTTAGTTTCCTAGAGATACTTTCTTTTGTCTGTACCAAACCTACTAGCCAAAGATACCAGTGGAGCTGTCTTTACATTTCGCAAAGCTCAGTTAAAGCGAATTAGATTCGCGTAAATGTTAATTAGAGTAGTCTTACATGTGGTTCTTAAAGTTTTCTGCTTTTCTGTATCTTATTGCTGCCGTTACTTGTGTTGGTAATTTGGGAGGAACTTCATGAAGATGTCTTCCAACAAGGTATTCGCGTGTTGCAGGAGTATACGCGAGACTACAACATGAAATTAAGTTCACATTCTTTCACCAGTTTGATGTCTAAGAGACAAAAGAAACAAAGTAACATTCAGGATGCAACCGCTGTAAGTACAGCTATCGATTGGCTATGATTTTCTAGAGCTTACCGGAATATTGTTTTCATTTGAAGGTGTAAAAGGTACAATGGGCGAGTTGCGTGATCTCCATAGAGCTATCAGCACATTGCATTTAGTTTGGTTGTCTGTTGCCGCATATACCTGCCCCGCCTACCGTGACCGACGTTGAAGTAACGAAGGAAAGCTTTCATAAATATTTTAAAACAAAATCTTAGAATTTATATTGTACTAAATATGCTATCTCCTCCTCTGTTATACGATACCATGTAATGGTATTCATTAATAAGATAAGCCTCGGAATGTATTTCGATCCAAAGAGTAAACGGTTTTCTATAAATCAGACGTTTTAAATCTGCACATGTTAATACATGCCTCGATTGACCCCAAACTCTGTGAAAATAGTCGTTCGTGTCTGCTGATAACTTGTGGATCACACAATGTCCCATGACGTTCCTCTTTCTCTCCCGATTCCCTTTCTAAGTAAAAAAAAAGTCTTCCAGAGTTTTTCCAGAGATCTCGGATATTTCACGGCTGTTTCTTTTCATCCGCGAACAGCTTATTCGCTTCTTTCTTCATTCTTCTCAATATTACCGAAGAAAAACTGGTCCGCGAAAGCTAATTAAGGTGCCATATGGCGTTCGATAGCTCCCGGGGAGCAATTATATTAAATTATCTTTAATTCGGCCGCACTTATGGGTTAACCACTCTACCTTCAAGGCCGCAAATCTAATCACTTCTTATTTTACTTACTACATTTTAGGAAAGTTTCCTGCGTTTATTCAGAGTGGCAATTATATTCCCGTATGCCTTGGGTGGTCTCATCAGCGAGTCAAGGGTCGTGCGAAACACAATATAAACTTCTTATTTTCCTTTAACTACCCAAAAACATAAAACTGTGTTAGACCTCCAAAAAGATATCGACCTGCTATACAAATAAATATTTGATTTTACTAACTTAAACACCCAACCTGGAGATAAGCTGCCAGGCAAAGAATGCCCTGCTACCTGGAGGACTTCGCGTCGGTGTGACCCGTACGAATTCCTGTCGTCAACTGGTTAAAGTTTTCTTGCTTCTGTCCTTTTTATGCGGAACATATCACAACACTCAAGGGTTTTGGAGGTATGGCCTTTATAACATGTATAAGCGGCTAAAAACCGGTTCCGATGTAGATCGATAGCCGAGAATAATTAAAAAAATTGTTTTTGTAAGAGTACCTGCTAATTTCGGATGATGTCGTGGGAAGTCATTTCGCACACCTCAAATTGGTTTCACGTTCGTCAGTTCTCGTGTGCAAAATACAGCCTACTCTAATATTTTATTTTATACAACGATATATGTCTGGTGTCTAGTGGTTGTTGTTCAGTTAGTGTCTGTTTCTATTCTACTTCTCAATGTCAATGTGTCAAAAATATCTACACTATTTGTATGTCAGTAAAAGTTACATTCTTATATAAGAAATGGAGGGTACAGAGTTAATTTAAGTGTACGCCCCATATACTGTCGTAGAAAAAATAGAATGTATAAAACTTGTTGGAAAACATTATTTAGTTGTAAAAAAGTAATATAATTGGTAGTTTTTACATTACTGTGTTTGAATCATGCCACATTACTGTCAGGGTTGGGCGTCGACGCGTCGACTTTTATTGTCGACCTCGACACGTCGACAATACGTCGTCTATGAAGTAAACGTCGACAAACGTCGACAATTGTCGACAATGTCACAGACGTGGTTTTGAGGTTAGGTTTGTAATTAGAAGAGAAGTGATTGATTAATGAACGTTACAAGTGGTGGTTATTGTTTCCCTTTATCAGTTAATTGCAGTTCATTAAACTTTAAAAAATGAGTGGCAGAAAGTGTAATAAAAACTTTCAAGAACTAAAGTTTGATCTGGTAAAAGTAAATGGCAAGCACGCCGCAAAATGTAGGCTATGTACAAATATTATAAAAAATACCGGTGCCGGAAGATTGCAAGGCCACAGGTGAGTAAAGTAAAATAGGGAATGAAGTGGCTGTGTACACGTAATATATAATCGAATTTCTTAAGGCTGAAAATGGTTATACATATTATATATGTCATATAAATAACAATAGTGATAGTCAGTCAGTTGGTCGTTAGAACAGGGCTGGTCACTTTGGTCAGTCAGACCCAAAGTATGTAAAAAAATAAATTACCTGCTAAGAATTCGTTAAGCCTTTTTTTACAAATTTTAATAAGGATCGATAGCTCAGCGGTTAGTATATCGGAGTTAGGTCCCAAAGGTCCCTGGTTCAATCCCGGCACAAGTCAAAATTTTTTTTTATTTTTTTTTGCTGACTGACGGGCGCGGCGTTGTTCCGTGGACGTGAGCAGCGTTGAGAACGAGAACTAAATCTCTCCGATTTGCCTCAAATTTGGAGGGTAGTTGTATTTCGGTCCCCTGATTACGAAAATAATATAAAAAAAAATTGTGGCCCCCTAAGGGGTGGCCCCTAGGGGCCGATTTTTTTTGAAACGTTGGAGCTATAAAATTTTTGTTTTGACAATTCTGAGTTATTTTCACTCTTATATAAAACCCCTTAGCGATTTTTTGTAGGGCCCCTAGAAATGCCCCTAGGGGCTAACTTTTTTTTTTCAAAATTGCCGAAAAAAGGCGGAAGGAGTTTGAAATCTCGATATCGGTATGGGGTGGTTCGGCCAACTTTTAAATGCGATGTTTTTACCGTATACGAGGTTGGCCCCTGAGAGGCGCCCCTAGGGGCTGGGATTGTAAAAATTAAGTTAGCGCTCTCATATTCGAGGGTTAGATGGGCGGGGTGGATGCGAAAAAAAAAGTTTTATGACTTTTTTTTTTCATGCGCGCGTTTTTGGATTGCGCATGCGTAAACCTTTTTCGCTCTGGAAGGCAGACGCGTGGAGGTTTTTTTTTTAAATTTGTTGTTTTTTGCTGACTGACGGGCGTTGACTGACCGCGGTTTTAAGCTGCTCTCAACTACCCTAATCATCTGTCAAAAAACTGGCCTTAAGAAATTCGTTGCGTTTTTTATGCGCTGGCTCTCCGTAGTCTCCGTCTAATAGGGGTTTATTAGAGCGTCTAGAAATACTATTTTTCCACTCTCGGCTAGGGTTACCAAATTTTTCACGGTCTAAAGGAGTACTTCTCTGACAACGTCATCAAAAATTTACCTTTTATACAGGGGGCATACAAAATACAAAAATGTTACTTTGCGCATCTTTGCGTAAAAGTAAAAATATCTCATTTTGCAAGGTACGAAAAAAGGCAGTCTTGTTACAAGTTTTTGCTTGAAGAATGAAGGCTCGCGTTAATAAAAATTTAATTTTTAATACAGGGGGCATAAAAATGGTATTTTGCGTAAGAGTAGGTATGTGTCTCATTTTGCAAGATACGAAAAAAGTCACTCTTGATAAATGTCTTTGCTTGAAAAATTAATGAGGTTCGCGTTATCACAAATTTATTTTTTTATACGGGGGGGCATGAAAAAATTAAAAAATGCTATTTTGCGTAGAGTAAAAATGTCTCATTTTGCAACATGAAAAAAGTCACTCTTGATAAAAGTTTTTGCTTCAAAAATTAATAAGGGTGGCTCCAATTACTGTAAGTAGCAATTTTTTTCAGAAATATTTGTAAGGAAAGTTGTAATAAAAAGGTTAACGCTAATAACCAAACTCAAGAACAAGGTAATATCGGTTTTAAATCAATACCGGATCCGGATGGCAGTGGTGGTACTGGCAGTGGTATAGTAAGTAAATTTAAAAACTTAAATAATAAGGTTATATTTATATAATATATTTTGTTTTATTAAGGGTAACAAACCAGAAAATACCAGAAACCAGTGTAAGGACAAGGAGTACTTAGTTCTAGAAGATGGCTCTCTTACTCCAGCTGGTGCAATTGTGGATTCTAATCTATTGAATGAAAGCTGCTCTGAAAATCTGTCCGAAAATATTTCAAATAATTTGGAAGATGTAATTGAAATAAGTTCGGGCACGACTCCAAAGTCTCCAAAAAGAAACTTGTTTACGACATTAACGCCTAATAAAAAACCTAAATTAGTCGCTTCTAATATAGAATCAGAATCTTCAGCTACGTCCGAAAATTATGTCAACAATCTAGAGCTTCTAGAAGTTATTGACACTAATAGTACCTCTCCTAACTTTACCCCATCTGGAAAAAATAATAGTAGGTTGCTTAAAAAATCGAAAAAAATTACGGATTACGTTGATATTTTGAAAGAGAAGGAGGAAGAAAAAATAGATCTAAAACTCTCTAAATTTATGTTTGGATGTAACCTACCTTTCAGGGTTATTGAATCACCCCTATTTAAAAACTTTATAAAAACAATACGTCCTGCATATGTGGATAAAATACCAGGACGTAAAAAACTCAGCACAACACTTTTAGAAAAATGCTATGGAGAGTGTATCGATAGTACCCGCAAAAAGGTACACTCAGATTCGGTTATTTTGTGTGATGGTTGAAAGAATTCATCAAGCAACACCAAGACTGTGGTTACTATGTTGCATTCAACAGATGGTGAAACTGGATTTATTGATGCATGGGATTTAACAACTGAATCGGAAACTGCAGAAAAACTTGCAGAAATAATTATAAAATCTAGAGAAATTGTCAAAGAAAAATACAACGTTGACGTGTACGCTGTTGTTTCCGATAATGCTAGTGCGATGGTTAAAATGGGGTCTCTTTTAAAACATTGCATGTGGCACAGTACATGCAGTAGTCATACAGGTAATCTTTTGGCAAAGGACATCCTAGATAAAGAGTTAGTTGACAACGTTGTTGTTGTACTTAAGGAATTCAAGCAACCTGATTTTGAAAAGATGATTATATCGAAAGGGGGGCGAAGAATTAAACTTCCTGCTGAGACGCGCTGGTGCTCATATCGTGATGCATTCAAGAGTCTCATACAAAACCTATCTTACATGAAACAAATTTCAGCAGCTACAAGGAAAAAGATTAAGCCTAAAGTTACCGAATTAATCTTCAATGACGACTTTATTGACGATGTCCAAAAAAATTTAGATATACAGAATCCAATTTGCAACCTGGTCAATACCTGTCAGAATGCTGATACGTCGCTAGCAGATGCTGTAAACCTTTGGTTAAATTTGGAAGTGCCAGAAGTTTTCGCAAACAAACTAAAAAACCGGCAAGGCATGGCGCTAAACGTTTATGCATTAACTGCATATTTTTTTCATCCAGCATACGAGAATTCCAAACTAGAGTCTGTACATACTACAAAAATAAATGCATTCCTTTTTAAACATCTCGACAACAAAGGCATAGAAGAATGGGATAAATTCAATACAAGATCAGGTATAGTATTGTTGTTGTTATAGTATATTATTGTGAGTTATTAAAATTGTTGAAATGTATATCAGTACTCCTACTTAAACTTTTTCATTTTTTCTTGTGAAAATAACCACTAATATTTTTTTAGGCATATTTGCAACACTTTTTGAAAAAAAGGTAAACAAGCCGTTAGTGTTTTGGAGAATGGCCCAGATGGAGTGCCCAGTCTTAGGGAGCTTGGCTCTTAAGTTACTCAAAATTCCTGCATCTTCTGCGCAACTTGAGCGCTTGTTCTCAAACTGGGGATATATTCACACACCTCTTCGAAATAGACTATCATTCGAACATTCGAAAATGTTGGTCCACTTATATTTTACCCTCCAAAGTGAGAATACTGAAAGGAATGTTGATTACGATATTTCTGATTCTGATTGATTCAGCATTCCATTCACTTAGTGACGTAGAAGATTAAGGATTTTTTATCAGATGTTTAGTTGTTTTTAGTAAATGTTTATTCTATGGTCTATGGTTTTGGCTTGGTAGTTTTAATATAACGTTTAACTTTAACTGTAGCTTTAATTTTTGTACCAAATTAATTGTCGACATTGTCGACACTGTCGACGTTGACGACGTCACTTAGTAAGTCGACGACGACACCATAGTTGACGCGTCAACAATTAAATTGTCGACGTGACATTCTCGACGTCGCCCAACCCTGATTACTGTTAAATAAGGGTATTACAATTTAGTTTTTAGCTTTAGTTGAAGTCGATAGCAAAAACGTGCGTGGGTTGCTAAAACAGACCGTCATTTTATCAAATGAATCTGTTATCTTTTAATTTAGTTGAGGGCCTTGTTAAAAGCTAATTATTTAGGTCCTTTTTTTAAAAGCAATCCATGAAAAAATGTTTCTTGAACTTTATGGAAATGTTAATGTCTTGAAAATAAAAAGCAGAGTAGTAAGAGACAAAAAATACTCTATAAATACAATGTATAAACTGGATAAATAAAGTTATAAGAGAAAGTCACTTCCGTAATGTTTAAATGTAGCAATGTAGAAATATTTTTCCCATAAATTTAACGAACAGTTAAGCAATTTTTTAAACACTCAATAAAGCCAAATATATTTTGTATTAAAAATTTACTTGGTTATTGACTTGATCAGTGTTGAAACTAACAGAAACAAATATGGTTAAAAATCAAAAACCTACGTAGAGGACATCATTCAGCCAACTTATCAAAATGGCCATAGGCGAAGGATAACTGATGAGAGCTAGGTAATACATATTTTGATATGGAGAGCAAAAACTGATAGGAGAAGCAAAAGGAAGATTACGAACAAGACTGACAGACGTTCACGAACTAAACAGATTGTTTAGGTTTAAAAAAGAACGAGCAAAAAATTAATGATGCTTTCTTTAGCAAAACTGCTTTTTTGTTGACCGCTGTCCAAAAATGTCTTTATTTTTAAGTTGAAAATCTTAGGAGTGAGAACATTAAAAAAATTGTTTATTTATAATAATGAATTTGTACTAAATTATAGGGAAACCTTTCTCCATTTTTTGAAAAAGCTGTATAAAAATTCGGTTGTTAATAACTTTTATAAATAAGAATATTTTCAATCGAAATTTTAATATATTATTTTCAATAAGTTCTTTAAAAGTATGTCATTTGCTATAACTTTTAAGGGTAGGCAGTAAAATTTAACTGTACATCCCAAATGCAGTCCTAGAAAAAATACAATATACAACACTTTAACAAATAAAGAACAATAAAGTTAAATTAGAAATCGAACAAAAATTAACATTACTGGAACTGGTAATAATTGATAGCTAAATATATCCCTAATGACTAATAATTATCGAGTAGATTTCTGAAAATTGCTACAATCATAAGGTTTAAATGTATAAACAAGGAACAATTATTGCTAGAAGGGTAGGTGATGGCTTAAGGGCTCCCAGAAGCTATATATAAGTTCTGAAATATTGTTTGTATATATGTCTAACCTAACCTAAAAAAAATAAACATTATAAAAATCCGTAAGTTTCCATAGCTAATAGCGGCGGTTTCATGTAAGAAAAAACAAAGAAAACTATTCTCTATAAACATCTCATTATAAACCTATAATTAGGTAGGAACAGGTACCCTTTTATAAAGTCGCAGAAAGTTAATATCTACTTCTAATATCGACTGTTTATTATGCTGTCAAATTCCACATCTAAAATGGCCAGAACGAATTTACGTATTCCTATGAATGAATCTGGGTTCGTATATAATAACAAAAACTTGAAAGAACTATGCGATAGAGAATTTTTATGAAATTCAAGATTTTTCATTTTTAACTACAAAATTAGGTCTGTTTGAAATTAAACAGTCCCTGACAGTCATTGACATTATAACACAAAGTATTATATTGTTAATGCTGACAGTATACATGCTACTATAACTTTTTAAAACATATATTTGTGTTTTAACTGATTTTCCAATGCTTATAAGACATTTTAACAAGTTTTTGTCATTATATATGAAGTCAGATTTATTCAAAATAAAGCATAAAATCGATATGTGCCTAGAGGCGGCTATTTTGGATGCCAAATCTGACAGCATTCTGGACAGTCTAATACTGCCTAGGTAGTAAATGTAAATCTTTTGCGCCTGTCAATCGTTATTTAATGACATCTGGGGAAAATGTACTTTATACTAAAAGAAATTATATGTAATATAGTAAACACGAAATAAAAATTTTCCTGTAAATTTTGAGACCAAATATTTGATATATTTCTGCTATCCATTGTTCATCGACATTGCATTTTTTCACTCCCACAAGTATAACCGAGATAAAGTTTGACTAGTCTATTATCATATCTATTATTTATTATAAATGAATTACCCTCATAATTATATTTACAGCAAATATTTTACATTAATACTTATTTTCACAGTAACTGAAAAATTGTTAAATGACAATATAGGAAAGTTATTAAATGCAAATTCGAGATTTTCCTAAATAAACCCATTAATATTAAAACTAATTTAATTTACATTAATTTAAACTGATTTAACAAAACAGTTTCATAATCCTCCGGAACATGTCAGGCTTTTATCGAAAAATGAGAATAAATTGTCGAAATAGGCGAATTAAAAAGTCACGAGAAATATCATTATCGGATATTAAAAATGACAAATATCAGAAAAAGAAACATGAATAAGAGCAATACGAAATATGCAAAATGAAGAATATGGTATGGGGAATATGAACGTAAGACAAGTTTGTAAGTGTTATATAAAATATCAAAGCAGCAGATGTCAATTCGTGTTTGGGCTCGTTGGATTTGCCATGACAAGTACTTTTCCTAAATGCTAGAGGCATGAGATGCCATCATACTTGCTGGTTGGATTTGTCTTGACAAGTATTATACAGTGTGTCCCAGATTCGCTTCTCTATACAAGGATCTCGGCTCCTATTATACCTACCGCAAAGGTTAAATGGGGAAAGTTTTCGAGGAAACTTATTGCATTCGATATCCGGCTTCAGATTTACGATCGATCAATTGTTTTTGGAAATATCGGGGAAAAACCGAAAATGGCGGATTTCGTTTTTGGCCAGTATATCCAGAACGGTAAATTTGACAGCTGCCAAAATGGGACATTATTCAGACACATTTTTAAGACAAATAAAATGGCGTATACGACACGTCTTCATTGTTTTTTGTTAACCCGCAACCCGCCTCAACTTTCATTTTTCTTATGGCCGCTATATTGGATTTTTCGATTTTTGGAAACAGCCTAAAATTTCCAGTCTAGTTTAAAGTAATGTTAGCTCTCAATGCTTTTCTAAGGAGGCCATGATTTATTTCGACGTTAAGTTAAATAGTTGAAAGTATCAAAGCTGTGTTTTAATAAGTAGTAGGTACGCTTTTATCCCAATAAAATCATAAATCTGACACATAAATTGTCAAAACCTATAGAAAATGGCCGGCATTCCGTATTCAAATGAAGAAAAGGTTGACATGTTAGCTCTGTACTTTCAATCGTACAGAAACGCCGACGTTACCTCAGCAAGGTATTTGTATCCCGAACGACGGCAGCCTCATAAAACCCAATTCAGGAAAATCGTAGTTAATTTAATTAACCATGGTGCCTTCGAACAACCTACAAACGGATACAATAATAACAATGAAAATCGAGACAGAAACATTTTACAAGCTATCAACGAAAACCCTAGTGCATCGGTAAGAACTGTAGAACAGGAAACTAATGTGCCAAAATCAACAGTACAGAGAGTTTTAAAAAAGAATAAGTACCATCCGTATAAACCCATAATAGTACAAGGACTTAAGAAAATTAATTTTCCAAGACGACTACAGTTCTGTGAGTGGTATACTAGGAGATTTAATGAAAATCCTGATTTTGTAAATCATGTCTTGTGGTCCGATGAGAGCAGGTTCACGAATTGTGGAGTCTCTAATAGGCACAACCGTCATCATTGGGCTGTGCAAAATCCTTACGAAGTGGCAAAGAGACGTCTACAGATCAGATTTGGAAGTAACGTTTGGTGTGGGATCACTGGTAAGTTAATCTAACCAATCTTTTTTAAATAGGCACCCAATGATGGTCAAATAATAATCTTTTTTTCGTTTAGTTCTTTTATGATACTAAAAGAGTATAATCTAATAAAAAAAAGTAAAACGTTCTACTGTAGTCAGTTAACTTACTTTTTTGATATTGTATTACATTTTTATTCAATCACTTTGTATTGTAGTTTCGAAGAACCTATAAAAATAGAATTGGGTTCTATAAATTTATTAACACTTTATCTAAATTTTCTGCAGATTTAGCTAATTCTCTAAAATTATTTTGATTGTCCGAATTTCATAATTTATTATTACCCGGGAAGCCTAGTTCTTGGATTATGAAAAAAATACCATATTAATCAAATGTCGAATTATTTTTCGATTTTGATTATGATTTATAGAAAGGCGTTCAGCTGAATTTCCGAATAATTTAAATTTTAAAGCGCAAGGGGTTTGTTCTTTTGATATTTTATGTTTTATTAAGGCACGGTGTACTTCTTTAAGATTATTATATCACTGAAATAAATTGATTTAGTATTTGTGTATAAATTAATATGCAATACCAACAAAATAAGTTATTACGGCTATTACTTCCCGCTAACCAAATATGTTTTTCTTTTTCATAATAAAGCTGAATAGATTTGAACTGTATGCAAGCTCATTCATTACGGGATGTTTCGATAATTATGTTTGTAAAGAAAATATCTACTTTTTAATAAAGATAATTTTCCCTTTATAATTGATAGTTTCTAGTACCACCCGGCCAACCCTGCTGCCCTTGACTGTTGGGCACCTATTTATAAATTATACTACAACCTAAACGGGCAGAGGTATCTCGAGCTTTTGCGAAACCAGGTTGTACCAGCCTTACGAGCTATTTTAACGGAAGATGAATTAAGAAGAACTTGGTTTCAACAAGACGGATGTCCGGCTTACAATACCATTCAAGTCAGGAACTTCTTAAGAGAGCAGTTTGACGAAAGAATTATTTCTTTAAATGGTCCAATATCTTGGCCTCCTAGATCCCCTGACCTGCCGCCCTTGGATTTCTACCTCTGGGGTCACACGAAGAATGAAATCTATGAATTTGATCCCCCCGTGACCATAGAAATCCTGAGACAAAGAGTTCTGGACACATTTAGAAATATTAACCGAACTACACTTACCAGGGTTGTACGAAAAACACTCACCAATTGTCAAAAATGTCTCGATGCAAATGGACGTTATTTTGCAGATTTGTAAATTAATGTTACCCACTTACAAAGTAGTTAAAGCTCATTTAGATTTTTTAAATCGTTATTTACGTTCATGTTGTATTGAAAATCAATGCGTTCAATACATTACTTACTTATTAATGTAATCTTGTGACAAATAAATCATGGCCTCCTTTAAAAACATTGAAACCTAATTTACGAAGTGTGATATTTTGATGACACTAAAATCTTTAATGCACTTAAGAGATATCACTAGACTGGAAATTTTAGGCTCTTTCCAAAAATCGAAAAATCCAATATGGCGGTCATAAGAAAAATGAAAGTTGAGGCCGGTTGCGGGTTAACAAAAAACAATAAAGACGTGTCGTATACGCCATTATACTTGTCTTAAAAATGTGTCCGAATAATGTCACATTTTGACAGCTGTCAAATTTACCGTTCTGGATATTCTGGCGAAAAACGAAATCCGCCATTTTCGGTTTTTCGCCGATATTTCCCAAACTTATTGCTCGATCGTAAATCTGAAGCCAGATATCAAATGCAATAAGTTTCCTCTAAAACTTTCCCTATTTAACCTTTGCTGTAGGTATAATAGGAGCCGAGATCCCTATATAGAGAAGTGAATCTGGGACACACTGTATATCTAGTTGGTGTCTAGAGTCTGACTATAGAGCCGGAAACTGGTTAATATTAAACAGATGAATACACACAAGTCAATTTATTATAGATAATTAAAAACATTTTAATGCTAATAGGTACAAAATAATATAAACATTCTTCTCTATGCCACAATTAGTTATGGCACACAATTTGAAACCAGTCCATTAAATAGCATTTTCAAGCGGAATTTTTAAATATTTACGTAAAGATCTGAAAAAATATCGGAGGGTGATTTTTTCACGATTAAAATATTTCCCTTTTACGAGGGAAGTAAAAAATCAATTTGTTTTAAATCATGCCCAAATATAAGTGTGGCTCAGGTAGAAACTGGTAAAATATGGTGGTGGCGCGCAATAAAAATATTTGAAAACAGTATACTAAATGACTATGTGCGAAATCAAATTGGGTTCCACTTTACTATTCCCAATGAAAGGAAATATTACTAACAAGGGAAGTTCCGGGTAAATAAAATTAACCGTTTTTTTTTCTATTTTTGCTACTTTAGAAATTTAGAATCACCCAATATGTAACGCGGCGTTCTTAAAAACAAGTTTTTTTTATAAACTATTGCATTAAAAAAAGAAAAACATAGTATTTAGCATACGAAGTTAAATAGTAAAGCTCCAGAAAATCCCATCTGCAAACAAAGGCGCAAGCTGTACACACTTAATAAAACTTACAAAAACACAGATCTTTTAAAATTTTGAATATTTTCTTAAAGGCTTGAGGCGTTATCACATGAAATAAAACCTCAAGCTTTTAAGAAACTATTAAAAATTTTAAAAGTTCTGTGTTTATGTAAGTTTAATTAAGTATGAACTGCTTGTGCCTCTGATAAGTAAGGGTGGGGTTTTTCTGTAGCTTTACAATATAACATCATAGGTTAAATATTATTTTTTCTAATTTTTTATTGCAATAGTTTAAAAATCAATTATGGTATACATATAACTATGTTATGAAAATATATAAACCTATTGGTGTAATTCAATAAAATTTGGCTTAGAATATTTGACAATTTTTAAAACGTGACAACAACACACACGTATCGATGTAGTGAAGAGGGAAAAAATTCACTCTATGATCTCGTTTCAAATGTAAATAGTTGGGTCTCTCTTGTTTTTATAGTCTAAGTATATTATACCGATTAGATGGAAATAACTTTGGCAACAAACGAATATCTTTAGGAAACCAGTCATTATTTATTTTGCCTTAGGGAAAACATAAGCTTAATACACAGGTTTTTCAGAAAACGGAAGCAAAACAGACACACTCTACTTTCCATTAAATATAAAAATAAATATGTAATACGCTCGAACGCCTGCTGCTACCCTAGCAAGCGACACGTCTTGCGTCATCTGAATTTTTTGATTTATTAAACTTTCTCAACACTTCTGTCGCCTTCATGTTGCTTGGAACATATGGGATGCCACTTTATAATCTTTTGTCTTGACTCTCTCAAGAAGCTAAATATTTTCAAAAATATAGCTTTGGGTTTAAGTTATTTTTTTACTGTTTGAAAACAAATGCGTATTTAAATAATACTCAGAAAGATTGAGATTGAGGGGTTCTAAACCAAAAAGTTGTAAGTGTAAAAAAAACAGGTTTTTCAGACAAAAACCGTTTTAACTGAAAAATAGTAAACTAATTAGTTCTTACAAGTTTTAATACTCAACTGGGATTCAATACACATAATTAACATACAAATTTGTAACCTGCCGAAACACAGATATATTTTTAAAATCTAATGAAAAGTGCAACATGTTTTACGTGCCATTATTTATGAAAGTCATAACGTTGTAAGTATATTTTTTACTTTCATTAACTACTAAAGTAAGTTTCAACTTGTAAGATAGTTATTGTATAAGGTTTTCAAAAAAAGTCTATATTCTCCTGCTAAATACGGTAATATAGCATTATTGTCTTTCTTTTCCTCGGCAGATAGAGGTACAGGCGTTTCCTTCATCTTAATTTCCAAGTTCTCAAAACTTGCCTTAATGATTCCAGGTTTAAGCACTGAAGTTAGGAGCCATGGAGCAAATTCGCCGTAACCTTTCTTTGTATAAATTACACCAAAGTTTTCAGATGTTACTCTAACCGAGAGATTCATCCATTAAAAAACGTTTTTAGTATCCACTACTAAGAATGGTTGCAAATGTCTTTCCAGCATTTGCAACAAGCTCAATAAGGTCTTTTGGAATAAGTGGTTTCGCGTGCTTTTTCGGTAATCACGATCACACGAGAGAAAGGTATGTCCAATCACGGGAAATTTATGAGTAACCTCAGAAAAGTACCCTTTTGCAATCAAAACTAGGAACATAACAAATACACCCTGGTTCTTGTTCTGCCCTCCACAGTCATCTGACCATAAAATCGGTTTTTGTTTGTCGGTAGTGTATCTCGTTACAAGTAAAAAACTTGTAGAGACAAGAGACTCGTTGGATCCCCTTTGCCCGACAGTTTCATTCCAGAGAAAGACGATACTCTTTCCTTAATCCTTCAAATGAACTCCCATATTGATGCAAGCAAGCTGACGACTATAGTACATCTGTGTGTGAGTTAAGGTAGGAAGGTACATCTGCTACTGTAGATCAAATCATACCACTCGAACATCTGAATTGTGGCATTTGGATTCTATTCCATCTTTATTCATTTGTTCTCTTGCAATGTCAGCTTGCGTGTGATGGATTTCCAACTTTGCTTAGCGAGTTTTTTTACTTTTTCTGTCGGAGCAGTACCTATTTCGATGAATCACATGTCGGGCATGTGTCAACTTGTGGTGGCTTAAACAAAAGATTAAACTGGGTCAAAAATATTTCATTAAACCATTGCCGAAATACAGATGGCACCGTAGGTATAACTTGACACTCAGTTCCGTTGGGAGATATTTCCTGTTGGGTACGTCATTTCGACTGTAATGGCTTTCTTGAGCTGGTATTGACGAGATATACTCAATAATCTTGTGTTTCCATTGAGAGTCACGTCTTATCTTCTTTCGCGTCGATTATCTTTCACAGATTCTTTTAATTGGTGGTTGATGGTAATATGGTAATAATGGTAATAAATTACCATAATTTTTTTCGAACAAAATCTGCACACAGCGTTGACTAACACCAAAAGTTTATCTAACAAAAACGTCTTCTTACAAACCTGAAACGAAAAAGGACTGCAAACTACAGAAAACAATAATACAATACAATACAATAATTTCCCAGATTCCAGAAGACACGAAACAGCTTTTTACGGCACTCCAAGGTTAAACAAGTACAAGAAAACTGGCTTTTACAGGATACCTAGATCGAAGTAAACTTGAGTACTTTACTAACAGGTATTAAAAAATGCCCTAATATTTTTCGTCAAACATACCTCCTTTGGCTCGCTTTTTTCGCATACCTCTTGATTTTTCGTATTCACTTATTTTAAACCGCTGATTTTACTAACTTAACGAAGCACTTACAACGTTATGACTTTTCTGTTTCGCATAAATTATAGTAGGGGCGGTACTGAGACCAGATATACAACACTAAATTGCAATAAAAGATATTTAAGTTTGTGTGGCACTTACAATGTTATGGTTGTAATCATATTGTCATCATAATGTTATGGTTGTATCATTGTATGAGTTTATTAAAATTATTATTTTTATTTTATTATAGTTATTTATTTAGTTTCATCTTCTGAGGCAATACAATCATATTTAAATCACCGAGCTTCAAGATAATAGAAAGAAATATTTCTATACTCTCCTATTTACTTCGGTTTGAGAGGGGAGTGTAGCTAGGTTCAAAAGTACTCACTTAATTAACAACTTGTAATTGTTGTTTTAATGGGATGATGCCTGACTGAAATAATACTAGAAAATAAAATCTGTTACCCGAATACCCACAAAATGTCTGGAAAATGTTAAAGTGACATTTAAGTATGTTTATTTGAAGAAAATTAATGGTAAATAATTTATTGTACAACTCACATGTAATACATAAATTTATATAGAAAATCATCGCGGTTAAAACTTCTATATGAATAACAATAAAAAATCTAAAATTCCGATAGGTATGAGTAATTTTTGGGTAGCTACTTAAGGAACAGATCAACATAGTGGCCGTTTGAGACATAGAGGTTCGTGACGCACCATTAAGGTTTAAGAGTTGAGTACCATGGATTGAGTTCATCTTGAAAATTTTTCTTTGAAACTGCAAGAAAGTGAATATGCTCACTTTACCTTAGTTTATAATATAAAATCAGTGCTTAGAAATTACTTTGGCCGGCCAAATACACACTTTTAAAACTCTCCATCCCTCAGAGAAGTGCTTTATTCAAAAACAGTCAAGATTTATAGGTAAATTTCCATAAAACCTTTTAATTTGCATGTAGCGATCTACAGTGCGTGTAAAGGGTCCAGGGCCGGACTATTACCTAAACTAGGCGAGATAAAAAAGATTTGATATGATAAAATTTGTAGAGCTATCAGAAGCCTACAATTTGAAAACATTTTGAAGTATATATTGGATCAAAGTATACATTTATCTTATGAAACACCCATATATTATTTCAATTTTGTGATGTGATTTGTAATTTTATGTCGTTCCAGATAAAATTCATGTGTTATTCTCTATGCCTAAATCCTTCGTTTTGGAAAATAATGGCATTTTCAAATTAAATTAAAATATTAATTTAAGATTTTTATTAAATAAAGACAAACATTATTTTATTAACTTTTGAAAACTTTGTCATCCTTGCATTATCAGATAAACATCCCCAAAAAGAAATAATCTAGAGGCAATTCTATAGCTCTTTTTTCCGATTAGGGAATGTATTCGGTTCTGCTAAAACCACGTGTTGTGGTAATTTGGTATGACAATATTTTCAATTTCTGGAACTATATGCAGTTGTAGCATATGCAAATAACTTTCAGCTGCTAAATTTCCTTCATTCAGAAATGGTTCTAGTACAACATGGCTTATAATGTCCGCCCACAATTAACTTTTTGTGGGAGTTGGGTGTTACTCAACCAATTTTCATCACTCCAGTGTCTGCAGCTATGGTGGTTAATTGTACCACTTCCACTTAGCATAAAAATAACTTCATCAAAAAAAATTACTGAAAAAAATTGTTATATTCCATTTTGACATCATTCAACTCTATGAACTGATTCATCTTCTAATTATTCTTGTACTGAAGTAATTTGTACGAATAAAAACTGTGATTTTTAAAAATGTTTTAAATATATTTAAAGCAAATATTTACTTCTTCCGCAGTTTTTCGTAGATAAATATAAGGTTTTTTTTATAGCATGTAGGAGAGTTTCCGAACGTTTGTCCTCGTTGGTTGATAGTTTTGCATCTTCCTACAGTAGCGGACTGTCTCTTTTTTTTTTTGTTTAGTTTTTGACGATTAAAACAAATAAGTTCTCACTTCTGTACTTCAATGGTAACACCGCGCCTATCGAGGACGAGGAAAAATTTGACAACTAAAAAAGATGTTCGCGCAAATTTCTTTAGTATCGAGGGCCCCGTCTAGGGTGCTGGGGCCACCATCACTAGTCCGCCACTATCTTTCTGATCTGTTTCGGACTTTGCAATTTCCTGTTTCCCTGAATCTTTGAACATATTTAATTACATCAGATTTCGATAATGGGACTCGGTTAGCAAAAATATTCCCTTTAAAGATTCTATTTAATCTGGGGAATCTATTATTTTTTCATATCCATATGGGATGCAATTAAATAATAAATTGATTAAATGTCCTTTACGTTTGTTAATATAACCCATACATTGATGGTTATTATTTAGGTCTAGGGTTTTTGGTTGCAAATGCAATCCTTCATTAACGTTGGATGTTTTATAGCTATAAAAAATTTAAAGTGTATATATTGTATAAAGTATTATCTAATTTTTAAAACTCTGGAACATACCCCGTTTTATAATATGCATTTGATATTTGATATATTTAACCTATCTATATTTGTCGTTACTTGATAAAGAAACAATTGATTTTAAAACGTTTATTTCTTGTCAAATAATATCAAAACTCTAGTAGGCAAAATCAACCTAATGTTACAATTTGGATATTTCTGTAAATGATGTTATTTATAGAGCATTGAAGAAGAAATGAGTTATTTCGACAGCTGAATACCCCGTTATTTCTCTGTTCTATTGATAGTATAGAGCCGTTATATATATATATATATATATATATATATATATATATATATATATATATATATATATATATATATATATATATATATATATATATATATATATATATATATATATATATATATATATATATACATATATATATGGGGGAGAATATTACCAAAAAGCATATTTAATTTTATTTATTAATTACCAATAATTAACAACTGCTAACTTACGTTTTATTGAAATTTTTATTTTATTATTAACACCGGTATTAAATCTCTACGTGCCTACATGAATCCTCGACTGTTTTCCATTCCCCTCGTTTACCTTGTCGCACTTTAAACCTACCGTGCATTTCCGGTATGTTGCTTAGCAAATCGAGCACCACGAGTGTAAAATTTTCATCGCCAATAGAATCTGTCCGATGTGAAGCGACGTATTTTATTACCTAAATCATCCAAAATTCAGACCGCGCTCAACTGGTACAGTTAGGCATAGAAACAATTTAGGGTTGATATACACTGGTTAACACTTAATGTCCGTCTAGTTTTTTTATTTGACAAATACTGACAGTATGTCAAATAACACCCTAGGTCATTATTATAAAAAATGACGCCCTAGGCCGTTAGTAATAATAATTTGGTTATTTGAGAATAAATCAAATAAAAAAATGCTATGCTTTGGTTTTTGAGATAAAACGTACTTCTTAGTAAAATAATATTCTTTTTCAGTGACCTTTCGGAACATTTCTTTAATAAAAATTTTTTATCTCTGTTTGAATTCTTGTCGGAGATCAAATCTAAATATATATAAATCAAAAGTACCAAAAAACTGTTATAAAAAAAAATTCACCAAAGCAAGAAACTTAATTTAAAAAAATCATTATTCTACTAAAAGATCCTTATATCTTAGAAACCAATATAGCATTCAATTTATCGCAAATAATAAAAAGTCCTAGAGAAAGGTATACACCTAAAATTTATACATTTAAAATTGTTTCCTTTTTTTTATTGTTGAGGTCGTCGATTTTATATAAGCTTTTAATAAATATATTTTACTCATTCCAACAAGCGCTATTAAATTTTGATATCACTTATATTTACATTTTACTCCAGAACTTTTTTATCAGATTTTGACATACTTGTGTTAATTTTCAAGAAAATGTCACAATGAGTTTTTTAAAAGTTATAGTTGCGGTAGGATAATTAGTGTGAATGTGATGCGATATCGGGGCATTCCTTTCCTTCGCAAAACTTATTTCGGGTTGTGCAAGGACAGGCAATCTTCGGGTACATCATCCTTCCATTCTTTGTTGTCGGAAGATTAACCACAACGGATCCATGCAATCCGCGATCCTGCAAAACTTAAGGAACCTCGAGAACTAGAGTTTCTTTTCTCCTGGGAGGTAAAATCCTAGTTCGATTCGAAGCAAAGCAGTTAATGTAATGTTTATTCAACATTTGGTTGTCAGTATGTCAGTTTCCTAGCCACACTAGGCAATGTATGGCCATTTTAACATCTTCATATCATCAATCTGCTATATTTTTCAAGACTCCAATGATCTAAAGAACATATTGTAAGGCTAGTGACCAATATAACATTAAAAATGTGTAAAAAAATTGACAATTGTCAAATATATAGATATAAGTTGCCTTTTAGTATTATAATCGTGAAAAACCGCACTCCCAGACGTGATGGTGAAAAATTAAGTGTCATATGGGGATCAAATACTAACATTTTGGTAAAAATCCAATATGGCGGAACAAAATCGCGGCCTAGTAAAATGTTAAAAATTATATTGTTACTAAAGAACTACCTATCCAATTTAACTAAAATATGGTATAAAAATCAAGTATTATGTAGGAATCAACTGGTAAAATTGTGATACGAATCAAAGATGGTAAAACAAAATGGCGACTTAATAAGGTATTTAAAAAAAACTGAAAAACCTACTTATTACATTGATTTCAAATTTTGTGCAAGAATTAGTACGATATAGAAAGGAACTGATAAAATTGTGCTACAACTTTAAGATCGTGAAACAAAATGGTGGCCAAATTGCAATCGGGAAAAATCATCCTTCCAGGATTTTACAGATTACAAGTTCTAGGGACGTTATGCCAACGAACATGTTTTCTCAATTACGTCGATCTGTTTGTCGGTCTGTCTGTCGGTTTATAAGTTCGCGGCATATCAAAAAACTACTTTCCGGTTTGATCGAAAACTTTAGTCAATACTTAGGTGTGGTACGGGGATAACCTGGTGAAACAAAAGGGCGGCCCAATGAAATGTTAAAAAAAATAAAACTAACTATCCAATTTACCACAAATATTTTAAAACAACATTGCATTAAAATGAACTAGTAACATTTTGGCAAGAATCCAAAATGATAAAACAAAGTAACAGTTAATAAAAATATTGAGAAACCACCCGAGAAAAACTACTTATTAAATTGGTTTTAAATTTTTTATAAGAATTAAGCGTGATATAGAGAAAAATTAGTAAAATAATGGTACAGATTCAAGATGGCGGAATAAAATGGTAGCTAAATTAACAGTCAAGAAATGGACGTACAAAAACTCTTATTCAACTGGCTTTAATTTTTGGGCAAAAACTAGACATTTGTTGTTCTGTAAGATAAAAATTATTCTATTGATAAGGAATATCTGATCCAACAATGTCGTAATAAAATATTTTAGCGTAAGTAAGTAATGTTATATTTGTCTTTAAATTCAGAAAGAAATGATGTTTGATGAGTAAGGCAAGGAGAGCAATTAATATGATAAATATCGTTAAGCAATTCTTCGCCTTAATCTATTCACAAGGTACGCTAAGATAGAACGATGCAATTACACAATAAATTTTGTACAAAATAACTCCCTTAATCTATTTTACGGAAAAAGATTAAAATAATCTGGAGCTGAAGAAGGTTTAAAAACAAATGCGATAACCTATACAAGGCGACAAATGCATGTTTCTAAAATAAAATTTTGCTCCAAAAGCACAAAATGCGTTTTTACGTTCTTATCCTCACCCGGCATTGCCACGCTCATTTTAGAAACTGTGCTATATATTTCACAAATCCTACACTGACATATTTTGTCGCAGATAGCGAGACACATTGGTTCAGATGGGTAAAAAGCTTCAAGTTATAAATGATGACGTCTGTCTGAAATGTCAGACACACACCCGTGTCATAATATTTTGTCAATTTTAATGGCTGTTTACCCAACTGCGAGATTAATACGTTTGTCGAGCGGATTCTAGAGAGTTTGTGATTATGTCAACAATAGAAACTTTATAATATTTACTTGTCACATTTCGTAAAATATTTGCCATTTATAAGAAAATAATTCAAACGTTTTTTATTTCTATTCTTATTTTATTTCTATTTTTTCTTAAATGGATACTGCCTTTTACATGGCTATATATAATTTTAACTTATTATTTAGAAAAAATGTGCAATTTTACAGATATTTTACAACATTAAATATCTGCCTTAATAGTTCCATGCTTATTAAAGTTAAGTTTTTGAAATTGTGAGATCTTGAGGGCCAGTGACAGACAGCCATTGCGCCACGCTAGTATAGGTAGATAGTGCAGTTCGTAAAATGCCACATTATTTTTTTGAATTTGGGTTATGGCGAAATAAAATAATTTATAATCTATAAGATATTTTCAATTGCAATTTTCTGATCTGAATATTATACAGAATATGACGAAAGTTTATTATTAGATTCTTAAGAAGAATCAAAATTTTGAAAAATGTGTTAAGTACTACTTTCAAAATAAAAACCTTGGTTAAACTGGCAGAGACTGTTAATTATTTGAGTCACCAAAATGTTTGCCTTCACCAAAAGTAAGCAAATTTTCGAGTCGTGGGTGTAGAGTAAGCACGATTATGCTCGTTTAACCTCGCTGACTTAACTTGTTATTCACCCCACTCAATCAGTGACAAACCGGGTTTTGGCCATCCGTATATGTAAAAATGGACTAAATTTCTAAACTGTTTTCATTTTGCTAGTAGTATGAAGCTATGTCTCTTTTTTTATATTATGGAAAATGAAAATAGATACTTATTGATATTTCGATGGACCTTTTTCATAGCATATTCCAATTAAACTACTCTGGAAAAGTAAATGAAGAAACTGCACGTTTTGTAAAAATTCAGTTATAAAATACCACTTTGTATTTTAATTGTCCAAACATAATCCAACATCACCTGCTCCCGATCAGTTTAGGCTTGGTTAGCTAAAAGCGACATCTATTTGACGTTATTAATATTTCACCTCTGGCACTTTATTTCGCGAAAACATTAGATTATGCTATTAATCTATACTGATTATGTTAGATTAACCTCGCGAAGATTTGCTTCATATAATGCACCCAGATTTCAGATCGATATGTTTCTTGCCTCCGGAGTATTTTGACGATTCCTTTCCGCTACTAAAGCCAATTTGGACGAACCACGATCTTTGGCCACTATATCGCTCCTTGGTCCACATCTCATGGTGTAGCCTTTGGTCTTGACCTATCAACTGACAAGTGTGTATCTGCATCAACAACCCCTATCTAAATCAAATGATATCGGACCACATCCGGCAGGTCTGAGGCCTGAATGGAATGGCGTATAATGTATGGATTTTTACCTGTAAATCGATATGTAATTTCAAAAATGCAGTTGTCACATTAACTCTTTTTGTTTGGGGGATATCTACAAATGAACCTTGAAATAGTTATTTGGAACTAGTAAAGCTTATCTATTTTCTGTACGCATTTTTTATCATTCTGGCTATTGTATTTCTATTGCAATCAGTTGTAGTTATGCGAGCCAATGCAGCTTAACTATTGTTGTCAAATTTACATATTAAAATCATACATGATATTTGCAGGGTCGAGTTTCTTCACATCTAACTTGGATATAACACTTGCCCACTTCACTTAACTAAATACCTGGTTTCATCAGTCTTACGGAACATATACCAACTGATAAGAAGGATTACTCAGTTATTGGATCGAAGCCTGACGGCGACAGGAAAACCATTTTCTAAAGTAATTCTGACTACCTGACTTTAAACGGAATACATTGTATAATTTTAAAGTTCTTAAATATAATATTTTACCTTCAAAGTAACGTACAGTTGACGTCAGATAAATCCGTTCGGTGTCATATGGGTATAACCTCATTTCATGATATTTTCGTAATACGGAATTTTATTTTCACCTGTTACCTTGGTTACCACCATACAGATTTGGTGAAGTGGTTTTTTGTTTTATATTAGATTACTGTCAAAGATACATATTAAATTCGCTAATACCAAAATTAGTATACAATTTCAACTTTTGTTGAAATAAAAAAACCTGGGTCCTGGGCACTTATCCAAGCTCAAAGTATGACTGAAAATTAATTTGCTTGTTTTGAGTGTAATTTGGATCGTACCGAGAATTTGGAGGACGGTAGATGCGAATTCACCGATTACAAGTAGACTGAAATACTTTTTCGTCAAAAAATATCACTTTTTCCTAAAAATCTTCATTTTGCGGCAAAACCCGACCTCTTTGTTTTTTATCACTGGGCATTAAGAAAGGTTTTTGAGCAGCTGCTCTATTTCTTATGCTGGGACATTGTATTATATATACACTATACACGTCGATATAGCTGTTTCAAGTGGATTTTGTCTTAGGAAGTCTACTAAGTGCGCATCATTTCCGTTCCTTGTAATTTTGTTACTAAAACATGTCCTCGCCGATCTTTCCAAGGTTTGTTCCTCATGCTATTTTTTTACGATTTCTATCCTACTATTCCTGTACATTGATCTTAGCTATACCATACCAAAGTGACTGGCAACTCTCCCGAAACACCAGCCTTATTCTATTAGTGTAATAATGGCAGTTTTTTGTAGTAATAGTAAAATGTGGCAACTTTTGTGCTATTATTTTACATTTGACAAATTAAGACTGATATCAAAAGTCAATAAACCTCAATCATTAATCAGGTGATGTTATAACTGTCAAATGCGAAAGGTAACTTAGGTAAAGAAGGCAAGACGAAGTACAATTCACAATGAAGCAATTAAGCCGTACGGATTTATCTGTCGCCAACTATACCTTATAAGTAATTACTGCATGTTGATAAGAACCAACCAAATCTAATTAGTGAAGATCGAGTTTATTGCTGTTTATCCTTAAGTCTCATTGAAGTTTTTTTTTGAGATGTGAATCAGACCGCAGCAGTGAGTTTTCGAAAACACTCTATTTCTGGTAACTCCCCCCTTAACTTTATACCACCGACTGGACCTAGAGCGTACAAATCTAGGAGTGGTGCATCAAATGGTTATAATTACCATTTATCAGGTCCGCATCGATGAAAGATACTTTTGGATATGGGTTCCATGTCTATCATTAAACTTGTTTTTTAAAGAAACATGTCACGCATACTAAGAAATATATGTTATTTACAATCGACATTGACATTTATTATTGACTAAAATAAAATGTATTTTTAGAGGTAATTTTCCAAAAATAACTTCAGCCAAACAATTTGTATTAACATGCAGTAACTTCGAATATTAACGAATCTAAATTTTAGGCATAACGCTAATGAAGTGGTTTAAAGACATTGTCACACAGACTTCTATGGAATGATAGGTCAACTAGACAGTTGGCTTGACAGTCGAGTCGAACAAAACCGCTCTGTATTCTGTTAGAGTCACTGTTATATATTTTACATATTTTTTAAGAGAATTTTTTAGAAAATATTAAGTTCTAAATTTTAAAAAATATATTTCATTTTAATTAGCAAAGTTGCTCTTTACACGAGAAATTGCTATTTTATTACCGATAAAATGGGATGTCATAACAAAATATTAATATTGTTTAAATTCCAGAAGCTGTGGCCACTCAAATAAAGGCACTGAAAGAATAATATTGCCGAAAAAATCTTTCAAAGAATTTATGCTTATAGGTAAAAACCGCACCTTTGTAACTATCTCTAGGCTATTTAAGATCAAAATATAGATCGTGGCCCAGTAGTTAAACTTTATTCAAAGTTTATCTTAGTGTCTGGATATTAAGAACTCCCATTAGTTCCACGTTTTATTATTTTGTTAAATACTTCAGTATTTAATTACCACAGCTAGAACTCGCGAATAAAAAAGTTTTTTCGAACTAAACTAATACAAAAGTAAATTAATAAAGTCGTAAAATATGTTTTAATACTATACAATTTGTAGCAAGCTGCATATATTTTGATCTCTTTTACCACATAAATGCAGTTTTATCCATACGCTTGTAAAAATCATTACCATCATTCATTCATTTTTAAAAATAAACTGCCGCGGTTTAACCAAAAACACGTAAATAACTATATAACGTATAAGAAATAAATGTTAGTTACATTTTTGTTTAGTAAAAAAATACGTTTAAGTGAAAAAAACTTAATAAGCATAGTCCTAGGGTGAGTAAACTACATTTATTCGTTAATTTTCCTAGTATTATAGTCACAGTTAAATTTAAAAATCAATTATATATTTCATTTCAGCTCCTATTTTTAACTTTACTTTAAGTTCATTAAACGGATTAATAATAAGTAAACGTATTTTCAATGAATAAAACATAAAACTGTTTTTACATTTAAATTTAAATATTTTAAAATTACGTTTCCTTACAATTTCTTCGATCTCAGATGAAACTAATTTTAACTTATGTAATCATTGTCGATTAAATAGTTTTTCATAATGATCTTTTAAAGAACTTGGGCGTCCTTTTGACTCATCGACGGTCGAATAACAATTTTCTGTAAGTCAATAAACTGGATAATTAAACGTAAAATAAAAAGATCTTGAAACGGGATGATTGTTACTAATTAGCAGCTGTTCAATTTTGCTACCTAACTTATATAAGCTAACTTTAATACCTAAATGTGCCCGCAACTAATATTTCTAGAGATATTAATATAATT